>KN492558.1:6657-32060 GCA_000787155.1 Scartelaos histophorus
CTTTGTCATAAGGGTCTTTAAAGATGCACTATGTAACTTTTACCTGCTTGTTGCCATGACGATATTATTATTGCTCTAGTCTGCCTGGAATGCCACAGTATGTCAAAAGAAAAATTCAATTATTCAGCTGACAGAGCAGAATTTTTCTTTTTTCTGTATGAATCATACCTAGACAACTGAGGGATTACACAGATGTCCCACAGTCTGGCATTATATGTTTCAATCGCCATGGAGACAAGCAGCACACACCACCGGGCCATGTTACAGAACTATCAGAATGCATTTTTTTTGCTTTTTTTTCTTACAATATGAACTCCTATAATGGAATAAATGCATGAGAGACCATTTTAAAGTCATACTGTGGAATAGAATAAAATTTTCAAGCTGCTGGTGAATCCCTCATCAAAAATGTTACACAGTGCTCCTTTAATGCACTAGCTTATTTCACTTTCACAGAAAACAAAAACATATGTGCAGTTTGTGAGGGCCCGTCTGCATTAATAAGCTGATAGCTGCTTAATGCATTGTCACTTGTAGGGCGACCTCAACATCATATTTGTATTTTCCCTCTGACAATGAGAGTAATAGGAAATATTGATTGGCAGCGCAGTTAAGTTGTCAGCATAGTCATTGAATGTGTCAAGTGAACCTGTTAAATTGTCAAAAAAAATCACTAGAGAACTCTTTCCTTCCCTAACGCCGTCCTATAAAACCCTCTCCGTCCGTCAGGAAGCTCCACTATCCCGCTGAATTACCCCGTTTATTGATTTCTCTCACTGCGTTTTTTTCCTTTATGTATTTTAATCGTCTCCTAATGCCCCCATTTTAATCACGCATTATACGGGCTCGTCTATTAGTAAAGCTGGTGAAAAGCGAAACTGTCTTTGAGGTTTCAATACTTAGACTTAGATTATATTGATCCACAAGGGAAATTATTTGGACACAGTACCTCACACATAACAATAGAGTATAATACAAGAGTAAAATAAAAATACAAGAGTAAAATAAAAATATAAATTATAATAATAATAGATTCTAAATAAGTAGCAAACATAGACTCAAATAAGGCATGATTATATAAGATAAATACTTTTTTTTAAACACATTTAAGTCTCAGCTTATTCTCTGGCTTTTAACACAGTGGTTTTTATTGTTTAGTTTATAGCTTTTATTTATTAATTTATTCTAATGGGTCTATTTTGCAGTTTAATTTATTTGTTTTTGTTGTATTATATTGTAGGTTTTTTTTTTTTGTTTGTTTTTTTTTTCTAGCTGCATCACTTTGGTCTTTGTTTACAAAATGCGCTATAGAAATCAAGCGGATTGGAAATAAAATAGTGGACGGCGTGCTGGCTGCCGACGTTAGCTCTAGTTAGCGCTAGTTAAAGCTATAAGTCTGTGTCTTCAGATGGTGCTGATGTAAGCCTCGTAAACACTTCCCCATCAGTTTGATCTGTCTGCCTTGTGTTTCCTGGATGCATTTGCTTGTCAATTAGCCGTCGCTTTAATCTTCTGAACCAAACAGGGGAGAAAATGTGATGCAATAAGTGATGGTTAGAGAGACAGAGCGAGAGAGAGAGGGATAAGAGTGAAAGAAAAAAAGAAGGAGGGAGGGAGGGAGTCAAGGCTCATATCAAAACTGCCACTGTTAGGTACGACTCTTTTATTCCGATTATGTTCGACGACGTGTCCAAAATCACAAAAATGCATTGGAAATGATCTGGTCAGTAGCTTTTATTTATGTGATGCATTTATTTTAGTTATTCTGTTGGAGTTTATGTTATTTAGATATGCGTTTCTTCTTTTTTAAAGCACTGAGAGCTGTTTTTTGTCTTTTATTCATGTTCATATCTTGATTTGCAGACAAAATAGGGAAATAAAAACACTAGGATCATGCACACTACAAACATTTTAACACCAAAATGAGGTTTTCAATAGAAAGTAAATTGGAGCCAGACTCAATGGACCCGGACATGCTCATATATAACTTTTTTTCTTTTCCTAGTACTGCACTACTTTACTTGAGTGGAATTAATGGTATTGAGACTATCCACCGTACTATACCCATGTCTATTCCATATTTTATTATTTAGCATAGTAACTAGCAATTAGCAGAGTTTATTTGGAACTTCCCACACAACAAACAACCCACAAAGACCACATTATATCAGCTTGCCTGATATGTGTACTAGTACTGGCAAGCATTTATGTCACATTACATAGGACACAGTATGACTAGTTGTGTCACTCTTCTCTTTATTGTATAGACCGTACAACATTGCTTCCCCGGCTCTTAACCTGATTTCAATATCACCAGTGGGAGGGCTCGGCAGAAACAATGTTATTTGAGGATGTTTAGCTGGAGCTTTGATTGAATTTGTCCCTGGGTGCAGAGACAGGCTCCATTAGGCAGAAGCAACAGGGTCTGGGGACACAGCAGTTAGAGATAAGAGGGGCAGCTGGCAGAGCAGTGCAGACTACAGGCCTGCACTGGGGCTTATGGGAATACAGCCCCATAATATCTGATCTGGGGTCAGACATGGCCTCTTTTACCAAGTGCTTCTGGTTAAGTAACAGTCAACGCAATGGGGAATAGGGGAGCGGGGGGTAGTGGAGAGTTTGAAGGGTAGGTCAGTTTTATTATGTACTGTGCATTAATAATTCCACCCATGGAAATAGTTTAAACATTGTAAGACTAGAGGTTGGGGATGTGTTGAAAAACAGATTACATCACCATTGTTATTTTGGAAATATGCAAAATTAAAAATCTGACAAAAACAAAGGTATAAAGTTTATAAAGGTATAAAGTAGTTGATTTCATGAAATGTAATTACCAACTGCACATGTCTGTTCAGTGTCAACATTTGAGATTGGAACTTTAAATAAATTAAATAAATGTACTATCTAGGATCAAACTAAATAATGACATTTGTAATGGCACCAACAGAACTGAAACACATTTCTAACATGACACTTTGATGTTGTTGTGTAGTGAGCTGATTGTGTCCATCACTGAGCTTAGATTGTTTGTGACAGTAACAGGCAGCCTAATCACCTGATGGAGGAGGAGTCTGCTCACACTGCATGTTCTCCACACTCAGAGCACCTTCACACTGAAGACAGCTGTAAGTGATTTGTACTTTCTTATAAATGTGAAACAGAACAGTCTAAAGTAATTCCTGTGTGACAGTTTACACTGCACCAGGTGTGGAGTAAACAGGTGTATTTGTCTGGCAGCAGAGTGAGGGGCACTGGAAGTGTGAGGCAGTGTTTACGGGTACTCAAGACAAAAGCTGGGATGCACTGTAACAGACCACCAATGGCCTCCCCTCTGTTCTCACAGGTGTATGATCTGTGACAGTGTACTGCAGTAGTTGCTGTAGGAACAGTAGGACGTGACAGTGTATTTTATATACCTCAGTGAAGTGAGTGAGAGAGTGTGTGTACACGGCCCTTTCCTCCGGGCCCTTGGCCCCTGGCCTCTATCTCCTCTCTCCCTCACAGTAATGAAGCCTGCCTTTAAGGAGCAGGGTGCAGCCAGCGAGGCATCACAGATTAGGTCAGTGGAACGGCCAGCGGCTGAGCATGATGGATGAGGGCCAGAATGAGTTTCTGCCGCGGCTGTATTGTGAAATCTTTTCATTGTCACCGACGGGCCTATGAGGGCCTGATGAACGAGGGAGCGAGTGTCAGAGCCGCCCTCCTGCTCCTGCTTCTCCTCTGTAATATCTCCCTAAGCTGCCTGGCCGCATGCCTGCTCCGCTGGCCTCCTGACCAGCCACACCAGCGGTCACAGCACTATTGATAAAAGTTATGGCTGAAAATAGGCCAGGTTCAGTTCAGAACAAGAGAGAGAAGAAACTAATGAGCGAGAAATGGCAGAATCATAGAGACACTGTTGGAGCAGAGTCTACGTTTATAGTTCTTAAAGTTCATCATGTATTCCTCCTCAGACAATGGACATGACTGCACACAGGAGCAGAGGAGCTGAGGGGCAGAGGATTAGAGGAGCAGAGGAGGAGAGGACCAGAGGAGTAGAGGAGGAGTAGGGCAGCGGCAGTGGGGTGTCTTTATGGGAAACGTTTGTGGCCGGGGTGACAGCTCAGCTTGATGGATGGGCCGCCTCCATCTGGTTGCAGTGCATGTAATAAATATCCATGCTGGTGTTTGACCTCTCTCACTTACCAGACACATCTTTCACTTTTGGGACGTCCAAGGGGGACTCACAATTATGCTGCTCTCCTCTGGCCGGTGTGGGGGAGAGACGCTCTGTTTACGGGCTGCAGCCCAAGGGCAAAGAGTCAAAAAAATAGATAGCTGTAAACAATGCTTGTGCCGCCAGGAGAATTCTCCTGCATTCAATAACCTTTAACACCTCCTAAGCCCTCATCTCCCTGAGCCCACTGCCTGCCCACAATGCACTGCTGCACCGCTCCAAACGCCTCCATCTTTCCACGCAGGATAGAACGGGTGTCTACGCTTAGGTCAAAGAATCAAAGGCCGGGTGCCTGTTCAAAACATACAAAAAGTGCAAGTGACAACAGCAGTAAAATGGACAGACATAATAATGTAGTGTAGGCTGGTTGTGTACTCTGAACTTGTAATGATGCTCATATATAGTACACTGGCATATATGGAGAGGTTATAGAGGCCAAGTGAATATGTGTGTGCTGTGGCCAGGGTCATGTGGCCCAGTTAGCGGCCTCTCTGTTTGTGAACACAAACAGTTCATAAGGCATATTCAATAGCCATTAGCATTGCTCTGAGAGTGCTCATAAGCAGTAGTGGTGTTTGCCCTTAGCTCTGACCCAGTGCATTAGGCTGGTCAGACTCTCAGTAATAGAAACAGATAGGCAGCCATTGGATTTTAATAAACCTGGATAATAATGAGGCTGAAAGCTGAGTGAATTGTAAAGCAGAAGGCTAATGAAGTGCCTATGTGGGCAGTATGTGAGAAATAACCTATAACCTATTAAGCAGCAGCTCACTCCCTCTGCCCCAGCTCCAGCTCCTGATTGAATTAGTGCACTTTTTAATTACTGAGCATCCAAGATGGAGCTCAGAATCTAATTGAACTTTTTCATGCTGACTGCTCCCCAGCCAAACAATTTGTTCTGTAAAAAATGGAATTAACACTCCCACTTTGTCTCCCTTTTTTGCATTGATTCTCCAACATTAGGACTGTCTGAGGAATTCCTAGGCCGTAAAGAATCTGATCGCGCAGCATTATTCACAATAACGCATATGTTATAATCGCAGAGAGAACTTACTTAAAATTCAATCCACTTTGGCATCATTATCATGTATCAACATAATAAATGAGCCCTTCAGAGCATGGTAATTATAATTTGATAAATCATCAGCAGAAAATTAACTGGATGTCAAAACATTCATTGGAAAGGGTGATGAATGGAGGATGATTGTGGTGATGAATTGTGTTAATCTGCGCAGTATGAAGCCAGCGAAATGGCTAAGCAGCCCAAGATGGATGGGCCATGGAAGCTGCAAGGTCAGGACACACAACTGCAGAACGGAGGGAAGAAAAATACAAGGGAATGGAACCAAAGAAAAGAAAGGAGGACTCTCTCTCTCTATCTCTCTCTTTTTCTGCTGCCGTGCTATTACTCTGTTGCAGACAGTATCTTTTAGCTCTTTATACATTTGTTTTTTGAACAGTTTTACCTTAATGTTTGCGCTATCTAACCTGCTCAGAATGGCCATATCCATATTTATAACATGTACTAAGGACATTTTAAAATACGCTGCATAAATAACTTTTCATGATCATAAAGAATACACGTGTGCGCTGTCAGGAAGTGGGTGTGAAGGGTATCGCAACATTAAAGGAGACGTAAAGTGTAAAATTAACAATGCACGTATAATAAGGTTTGAATATACGGATGAAAATACAAACAAGAAGCATTGTGATTGTGAAAAGAATCGCATTATCTGTTAATTATAGGATTCTGTTCATATTTTAAAAGGAATAATGAAGCTTTGATTGAAAAGACTGAACTGACATACTACAAATATAATATTCACATTTCAGAATTTGTTTGCATAGATCTCAAGTCCATTTAAATTGCCATTGTACCATCATAATTAGCTTCCTTAAAGTTTTATTTCAAGAGATTTGTGCATATTAATACTGTATTGTCTTGTTTTTGAAGTTTGAGTGCTCAGAAAAAACCAACCAAACAAAAAAAAAAAAAATATATATATATCAGTTTTCACCTACCCCCTGTCCCCTCCCACTACGCTGTACTATCGCGTTATATAATAATTTTTCAACAGTAAATACAGGTAAATGAAAATCCGAATGCTATTGTAAAATGAGATAAAGAGGTGGATCTGTTTCTGTTATTACATTTTTGTAGATTTTTTTTTTTAATATATAGTGAACAAAATATAAAACGATGATCTACGTTTGTTAGTTTAATACGAAAGAAATCACCATTTGTCTATAATTTTTTTTTTTGCTAGCTTGACCATACATTTATGTGATCTGACTTTTAATTTTGCATTTGTGAATTTCAATGTTATTTCCCTCTGTACTCTTTTCAAACGCTTTTAAACGCAGCTATACAAATGCTAATAGAACATTTCCATTCATCAGAACCACAACAGGAAATGCAAAATATCAAATCAGAGTTAGCTTAACGTTAACCTTTTGTTGATGAAATCCGCAAAACAAACTCCAATCTCCCACATTTGGGATGACTACATTGCTACTGGGGGATGCTGAATGCTTTTTTTTCAATAGAAGGACCCTCACTGATGATAATGAAGGCTATTTCTACAAATAACTGTAATTACACGTCAACGCTTGTGAAATGTGACAAAGCGGACAATGTTGCTTTTATTGAATTCATTATGTTGACAGCCACTTCATCCTTTCATTTATCCAGTATTCACTATAATGGCCAAGAGCACATCTCAACCGCTGACAATGGCGTTTGTTTTGTGTGTCTTTTAGCCTAATCCTTGTGCACTTTGACCCCCGCGAGGATGCACGTTACCGGGGTAGTCGGGGATCTAAACCGAATCTCCTCCTGCGTCCCGTGTCATCGCGCGGAAGTCGTAATCTTTGGTTTCAGACGCCTCTTATCTGGCAACTTGACATGCACTGGGTATTTGCTGAGAGCGGCGCAGGCTATCGCTTGGCCCACACTGCGTAAGGAAGGAGGATGGAGGATGGAGAAGGAAGGAATCGCACCTCTCCTCTCCTCCATTTCCATTTGTTCTGCTCCCTCCTGCGTATTATTAGCAGTAGTGTCATAAGCGCCGTGGTATGGAGGGACGGGGAGGGACGGGGAGGGATGTACCGGCGGCTCTTAAGTTTCTGATTGTCTAAATGACACAGAATCTCATCATACAGCTGTCTCCCCCGTGACACTACAATTACCTATAATTCCCTCTGCCATTCACTGTCTCAAGGTTAGTGTTTTATACCCAGAGCCCAAGCTGAGGCTATTTACATTTAAATGGTCAAGTAAAAACAGTGCGGTGCAAGGGGCCAATGGAAGCTCAAATCTTGCTTCAAATTATAAATGCACATTACGCACCTTGTTTTATTCTGCATTGCAACGTGCTTATATAAATAATATCTACACTGCGTTACTGTTTCCGAATCAGGTAGTGTGCAGTTAGCATGCTAGTTGTTGTGCTCATAAACTCGCCACTGTGAATCATTAAAAATGCTCGGACGCTTTATGAAAGTTAAGAAGTTAGGAATAATTTGGCTCCAAAATCTCTGTTCATGTTTTAAAGATCAGTTTCCGCGCCTTGAACTTCTGAAGTCTATTTGTTTGTGCAGACTAAATTATTTGGATTTCCTACCTTTTCTAGTATTTGTCTGAAAACTCAAGAAAAAAATACAAAATGGGAATCAAGCAAATTCTCAGGAGTTTGTGATTAATACGAGCATGGTCCTTTTTAGGTGTTTGATTTTACAACTAACTGGAAAAAAGACTTGTTTAACAGCTCACATCATCTCACCTCTTGCAGCTAAATCAGTTCTTTATGGTCAGATTGTATTAAAACAAACCACAGATTAAAGTCTAATTTGCGTAACAGAGCTTCAGACACAGCAGAGCTCACAGTTAGCATCACTAGCGAATATGGATGACGTCTGTTGCCAGGTATCAATACTTTTCCTCCATTATAGTAATCCTTGCTGTAGCACTTCAACCCACTTGCAATAACCCACCTTTTATGTCTTTTTTATAAGAAAATGCTAGTGTACATGTTATGAGCTCCACAATCTGTAACGTGTTCCAACAATCTATTAGCCTTACCAAAAACATATATTGTAAACCCCGTCTGCCCATTAACTTAATCACTGCAGTAATTACTCTGCACCTTGTTACAGCCGATATCATTAATCAACCTCGCCTTTAATACGATCTTCCCCCGATTCCTCCTCTCCTTCAAGACGCCCCGACACTCCTTCTTCCCCGTTTTGACAAAGTGCGCGCCTGAAAACGCCCCATTATTGCCGCTTGCATTTTTTTTACTCCGTCATCTCTTGATATTCCTTCTCCGGGTTAAACACTACATCGCTCCTCCATCGCCTTCGCTCTCTCTTCCTCGCCCATCCCCGGAGTAAAGTGTTCTTCAAAGGTATATATTTCATCGGCATCTGACAGCCCTGACACCATAATTGACCTGAGAGCTTCCATCTTACTCTTTTGAAATTCTCCGTTGTAATGTGTGTCAACTAGATAAAATGATTCCCATCTCGTACCTTTCTTTTCTGGATTTCCATTTGCAAAGAAGGTAGTGGCGGGCTGGCTGCTATAGCTGAGTGACTGGCATCGCCTCCATTATCTCTTCCCTTTTGATCGTCCGTGATCGGGGAAAGATGCGTGCGGGGTCTATTGTTTGAAGCAGGTGCTAACACTTAAGTCCTTTATATTAGCGTTTAAATAATCTCCGATACAGCTCAGATTTGCTATTCTGACACACTAAGGCAGGTCTGTCAGTGTGTCACGGTTTCTCGGAGCTGAATGATCCATAGTGCTTTCATTACATCCCCTAATGGCATCCATGATATTCACATTATTAAGCGTGAACTGGAAGAATGACGATTTTAATGCACTCTTTGACCTTAAATGTGCGGTGATTAGTCCCGCCCCAGTCTCCCAAATCTAATATTCCACTCAAGATGTGTCAAGGAACTGTCAGGCTCCTTCAGACCTGATATAACCGTTTAATGATCATTGTATTTGACTTAGAATGGATGTACGTGGATTTTACTGGAGTGTTTTTAGACCGGTGATTTCATGTTTTACTCTTAAAGGGCCCATATTCCACCATTTTCTTCATGTTTTTTCTTCATTAAAAATCAAATGTAGGCTGAGTTCCTCTTGCAAACAGAAAATTCTCCATGTGATAATACAGGAAGTGTCAATTTGGATGATTTCAGACCTGCATCTAGGAAAATGTGGCTATTAATTTGAACACTACCACTACATGGCATCAAAAGGTGGAACAGCACATTTTTAGTTTTGGCGATAACACTAATAAAACTAATAACAAAGGATTACAAAGTCCGGGTGTGTTTTTATTGAGGTAGCAGCATCATAACATGACTTAAATCTCACAAGAATCAATTTTACACAATATAGAACTTTAAACTTACATATTCTGGACTATTTTCTGGACCATTTTCTTTTTCATTAACTGAATGTATGTTGCATTTATTCAATTACAAGTCTTTTCATTGCTCAAAACTACCTTGAAAAACGTGCATTCTTACCGTGAGCTGGGTCGCCTCTCCACAGATCTGACCTGTAACTTGGTTTGGTAAAATGAATTCCATACTGTGAAACCTTCTAGACAAAGCGATAACATCTCCATGGAGACAAACAGTTACATAGTGCAGATTTAAAGTAATAAGTCTAGTATTGGAAGTTTTAGATGTGATAACATTAAGCTGACAAAAACTACAAAGACCATGATCCTTTGCTCTTGTCAGTGCAGCCATTGTAGCCATCCAAAGCAGTAGTAGATGGTTATGGTGTTAAGTATTGTTGTAGTAGTAGTAGTAGTAGTAGTAGTAGTATTGTAGTATAGTTAAGATCTCTACACACCTTCTGAATCTCATGACAATATTGTAATTACAGCAGATTTTAGTGACACACATGCCAAGAAATGTTACACAACAACATGCAAAACTGCAACAAATCCTGCATCATAAATTTCGCGTTTTGTCCCTGACACGTTCCCCATAACGAATCCTCCACATTTGCCTGTCTATACCAATTATTCATACCCGACTCAAAAACATGCTCTTACGAACGGAGCAGATTGAAACTTTCGAGACCATTGAATTTGTCGTGCCCATATTTATCCCCATAATAAATACTGGCTGGCCCCCTCTGTAGGCTCCTGTAATGGTTGCATCTGTTTCGCTCAGAGCTTTTATTACCCCGGCATGCTCATCACATCTATCACGCCACTTAGATCAACATAACCCAAAAAAAAAAAAAAAACCCACTGCCGCACCAACAACCCCTGACAAATCTCCTAGCGTAGCCTTTTCTTGTTTCCTTTTCATTCTCACATGCGGCTATAAAAAGACTTGTATTTTTGCACGCCTTGTCGTATTATTACTCGGTCGGTGAGCGTGGGACATATTTTCTGCTTTTCCTTGTGGCTAATTGGGGTGTAGTTATAGCTTCTCATACCCCAAAATGTGTCAAAGTGCCCTCGCGCTTCTCCCAGAATCCTTCTCTTCTTCCTGTCAGCTCGGGGCATGCTACGAAGCCTTTTGCTATCAGATTAATTAACGCTGTATTGACAAACTGTGATAGGAATTTTGTGCTTGCTTTTCTCACCTTTTAGTTTCTATTCCAGTCATTATATATCTTACTTAAGAGGGGACTGCTTAAACCGCTAATCTTTCACTGCTTATATACACAGTTATGACTTTACTATTTTAAACTGATGTCCACATGTCAAGTAGAATATATATATTACATGACAGGTTTCTACATTGTACTCACTGGCCAAGCATATGGGTATTGTGCCCAGAAAGTGTAGACAAGAACTAAAATATGTGTATAATTTTGAGCTGAACGCGTCACGGACTTGTCTTTTACCATATAAATTGACTCTTAAAGGTAGAATGTATAGTCTGTGGTGTCATCTGGTGGTGGACTGGTAAGGCAGTGATATATAGTCCTTTTCCAAGTCGCTTTACAATTTCATTATTCATTCACTCCATACTCTCTGCTATTGGAACTACAGCCGCCTTAGATTGACAAAAGCGAAGCTGCCAATCTGCTCCACTGGCCTCTCCATCGCCATCAATCACTCACTCTCGCAACGCATTCATACCGGGTTGAAGCGTCTTGCCTAAGGACACAGCAACAGTTCGCATTAGAGACATAACTGGTGCTCCTACTAACCGGGCCTAAGACCATGAATAGATCTCGTCCACTTCACCTCTTTTCTAAACAGAGTAGGGGGGCTATTTTGAAACCTTAGATATCGACACCTTCCTAAAATAATTGCATAAGTCATTTTTTCAGGTTTTTCTGGAAACACAAAAAACTCCCCCCAAAATTGAAATTATGGCATTTTTTTTGCATTTTTTAGGCAAAAAGTGACTTAGGTGACGATATTTAAATTTGCATATCTCAATATATTGGACTAGAACTGGAGCAGAAGTTATATAGGGCCTGTCCATTATAGAACTTAATGGCTTTTTACCATTACTATGGGTTACCCTTATATACCCTTACACAGGTTGGCATTAAAGGTGGACTGTGTAACTTTTCTGGTGGATGGTCCGCTACCTACGTATCTCCATAAATATATGATTGCTTAACTTAGAATGTTCCACAATTTGGCACACATTTTTATGGCTCAAAATGCGTTGGTAAACATGCATTCTTACTGTGAATGGGCCTCTCCACAGATCTGAACTGTAAATTTGCCTGGTGACACCTTGGAGATAGAATTTTTAAATGCAGCACTGTGTGAAATATTTCATGCTGCGACCAGATGTGTCAAAGCGTCCAGTTTACATTCAAAGTCTATGAGAACGTGTCTTAAGGCATCAGCACGGTGCAAATCTGGCTTCAACATGGTGCATCTTGAGCGTTTAGGCATCGACTCTCTGGGCATCAGCGTCAGAAGTTGAAAAATCTGAACTTTTGTTGTTGGATGCGTCGCAGCTTTAGACCATAGATCGTATATATGAATGGACATAGCTAACGTGTTAGCCGCCGCGTGCCAAACAGGAAGTGCTCCAGGAGGCTCTTCCGGCTCCTTCTGACTCTGGCTCTCATTGACTTACATTAGGATCTTGTCGCTCGTCTCTCTGTACCTGCTGCAGTGATTCTGTTCATCTTGGTCTTAAAATGTTCTTATTAACCCGCTCTACATGATCCTGAATTTGTTTTTTCGCTATTTAGTTGTCAAAAAAATCCTATTCATAACATAGATCCTGGCTCCAGATTCGCTCCTGTAACCGTGAAGCATCGAGAGCCTCATTTGAGCGCCGCTGAACGCTATGGGTGACGTCATACTCGCTTAGTCCACTTTTTTATACAGTCTATGATGTGAACGTGTGTCTTAAGGCGTCAGCGCGGTGCAAATCTGGAGTCAGCATGGTGCATCTCTCTGGGCACTGGCGTCAGTTAAAAAAAAAAGTTAAAAAATCTGAACTTTTGTTGTTGGATGCGCCGCAGCTTTAGACAAAGCAACATGACAGCCCGCATGGGACCCTCCACCAGTAAAGTTACGCATCCCCCTTGTAAATAACCAAATAACTGTCTTTCTCATTCTACCATTGCGACCACACAGAGACCCCGAGCATCTTCTGATCCAGAGAAAGGACATGATCTTGGTCTTAAAATGTTCTTATTAACCCGCTCTACATGATCCTGAATTTGTTTTTTCGCTATTTAGTTGTCAAAAAAATCCTATTCATAACATAGATCCTGGCTCCAGATTCGCTCTTGTAACCATTGCATTGTGAGCCTCATTTGAGCAGCGCTAAACGCTATGGGTGACGTCACACTCGCTTAGTCCACTTTTTTATACAGTCTATGATGTGAACGTGTGTCTTAAGGCGTCAGAGCGGTGCAAATCTGGCGTCAACGTGGTGCATCTCTCTGGGCATCGGCGTCAGAAGTTAAAAAATCTGAACTTTTGTTGTTGGAGGCGCCGCAGCTTTAGACAAAGCAACATGACAGCCCGCATGGGACCCTCCACCAGTAAAGTTACGCATCCCCCTTGTAAATAACCAAATAACTGTCTTTCTCATTCTACCATTGCGACCACACAGAGACCCCGAGCATCTTCTGATCCAGAGAAAGGACATGAATACATAACACCGCTGATTCCCCTGCCCGTGTGTTTGTTTCGAATCATCGCCTTCACAAAAGCCTCCCTCGTCCC
Organism: Scartelaos histophorus; assembly: GCA_000787155.1. Taxonomy (NCBI): domain Eukaryota; kingdom Metazoa; phylum Chordata; class Actinopteri; order Gobiiformes; family Gobiidae; genus Scartelaos; species Scartelaos histophorus. Next base: position 20,071 of record KN492558.1, read on the forward strand.
TATAGTCCACAGTGGGACCTCGGTGGTAGGGACTTTCTTTACAGGAGCACCCCTCTTTAGTGCTGCTTAAGCCTGTTGGACATCCACCTTTGTCCCCCCATACACCGTTGATCATTGACCTGTTGCGCTTGTCCACTCCCATGTTCCTCTTGCCCCTCAGCCCGGCCTCCTTGAATGACCTAACTGCACCAAATTGAGCTATTTTGTCTTAGCTGAACACGGCCCCATTATCGGTGTGTTTTCTTATTCATACCCTCATCTGCTCGGTTGGCCTTCTCGTATATGTACTTAGTCGGTCTTTCTCTCATGTTGCGTTGGCGGCTCTGGTCTTGTGAGGGGTCGCCGTGTCCACTCCGGTGCTGTCAACTCCGATCTGGCCATTTGGTGTGAAATGCGTGCCGTGAGAGGGGGGGTTAGGTGGGACGGGGGCTCGCAGGTCAAAGCCTCGGTAATTGATGTTGCTTATTCATCTGCTTTTCCTCTCCCCACCTCTCCTCAGCGTTTCATTTTCTTTGTTTGTCCACGCAGTTTAAAGATTTACTGTAGGTTTTAAAGGTCATATGACGCAAAATTGTCTTGTGAGCTATTTACGATGTTGTAACCTCCTCGAAAACATACCCGGAGTTCTGTTTTGTTTCATTCGCACATTACGTTATTGCTAGTTACGTCGTTGACATTTCCAAAGCTCAAAATGCTCTTTCCCACCTTGTGATGTCATCAAGTGGTTAGCAGGTAACCGCAATTTTAGTCGTTTGAACTGATTTACTCTGCACCAAGAAGAGAAGACGTGTTTTAACGAGACTAACGCGAGATTGTAGGTTCAAAAATAGGACTAAAAATCAGCCAAATGATTCAAGTGAAGATGTCTGGAGTTTGAATACACAATAGAGCACTTCCTGTATTACCAGATGACATCACAAGTTGGAACGCAGTGTTTTCAGTTTAAATTTGTGTGCTAAAAATGCGACTCCAGGTACGTTTTTAATGAGGACGCAACATTTTAACACAAGATCAAAACCGTGCGCAATACAAACCCCTTTAAGGTTCCCGAAGCATCCCCCCGCTGAACCCGGCCTGTGTCTTTGCCCGGCAGGGGGCGAGCACAATGGCGGCGGGGGGACAAAGGGAGGTTTTCCCCATCGCGAGGCCCAGCGGACATCTCCCAGCGCGCTCCGGAGCTCTAGAATAGCCCTGCTACAAAAGAGGAGGGGGCACGGAGCATGACAAGCAGGCAAGCGCTCACTGTAATTAGCCATGGAGCTAGCCTGACCAATGGACCTATGAGACCGGGCCTCAGCCGCAAACATGAGAGGGACGGGCAGATCATGACCCAGCTAAACCACTTATAATGAAGCACCAATAAGCTTTATGTAACTTCTTAGAATTGTTTGCTCAAGTGTTCAGTGCGGAGTAAACTGGGCATGATTAATTATATAACCTTTGCGGTGTTTCTGTAGCTGTTTGCAACACTATTAATTGCATTATTGAACAGTTTGATGATGAACAAAGTTTTAATTTGCACTAGAATGATCATAGACTATATATCGTCACCACCTATGGCAAGTTTTCTTTGCCATAATTTATGCCATAATTTCAATTTTGGGGGAAGTTTGTTGTGTTTCCTGAAAAACCTGAAAAAATGCAATTATTTTTGGAAGGTGTCGATATGTAAGTTTCAAATAAGAAGTTCATGTGGATGCGCTTTTGGCTCCTTTGGCTCACTTTGTATTGAAAAAGTATCGCCCCTCTCTCTGTAACTGCTGCTGTCAAGTTCTACAGTATTATTAGTTCTATTTTTCACGTTTTTAAGTAAAAATCAGTCTTTAACCCTTAATCACACCTCGAGCGCTTTTTTGTACACATGAAATAAAATCTGAAATGTCATATTTTTTAAGCTTTTTTATTTATTCAACTAAGATCTCTCTATTTTAACCACAAAATTGGCAAAAAAGTGGATTGTATTTTGTATTTTTCTTTATTTTTTTAACAGAACAAAAAAAGACACCCCTCTCTTCACATTCCAAACTCAGTCTCTTCTTATTTTCCATCTTCTCCATACAAACGAACTCATCTCACTCATCTACATCGATGTAACTGCATTCTAAGCACTCTCCTTCTTCTGATTCCCATAAAAGGCGTCACAGCGGTCGGTCACTGCGCTTGTCTGACCCGTGGCCTTATGAGATCTTGCCCCTTTCTGTAAACACTGTTAAAATCTTGAACCGGGGACAAAACGTGTGATGGGAGAACAACTGACACAGCCCCCCTTCATTAGTTAAACTTGACAAAACAGTCTTATGAAAAGGCTGAACTCTGCCTTTATAATCCTCATTCCGCTCTGGTCCCTCTGTGGAATGGTACCTGCGCAGATGAAGCGGGCGGCGGGCTTATCCGGCCCTGTGCCCTGCCTGTCAGCCGGCCGCATGGGTGGTAGGTCCGGGGCCCTTTGAAGAGACGCAGAGATTTGGATCATTAAACAATAAAGAACACTTCAGACAGACTGCAGTGAGCGCTCGGAGAGATGACGCTTAATGATGTTGACAGCAATTCACCTCTGCCGAATTACTCCGAGATTTGACTCAACTTGCCTTCTTTAATGAGGCTCAGTCTGTAAAGGTAATGGGCCAGAGGTGAGGGGGGGTCCGACTACGCGAGGGGGGTGGAATAGACGACTGTGGGCGAGACTTTCCATCGCTAGTCTGGATACGGGTGGAAGACACTGACAAAAATCTATATCTTGACATTTTTTTTACTTTTTTTAACACTTATCATAATGTATTTTCTCTGTGGTGTGTTGGCATAGCGATAGCTGAGGGAACCAGGTTTACAGTTTCGATACTGATTTCGATCTTATAACTTTAATTACTTGATATCAGCTGATACTAGTGCAGGGACTGAGACTGGAATTTATTTACACAAAAATTAAGTGAGTCAGTAATAATTCAAATGTGTTATTTAGCTTTTATAAAGTTATTTATACCTAATTACATAGACATAGACATAGACCATAGACTGTATAAAAAAGTGGACTAAGTGTCACCCATAGCGTTTAGCGCCGCTCAAATGAGGCTCGCGATGCTTCACGATTACAGGAGCGAATCTGGAGCCAGGCTCTATGTAATGAATAGGATTTTTTTGACAAACAAAATAGCAAAAAAAAAAATTCAGGATCATGTAGAGCGGGTTAATAAGAACATTTTAAGACCAAGATGAAGAGGATCACTGCAGCAGTTACAGAGAGACGAGCGACAAGATCCTAATGTAAGTCAATGGGAGCCAGAGTCAGAGGGAGCCGGAAGAGCCTCCTGGAGCACTTCCTGTTTGGCACGCGGCGGCTAACGCGTTAGCTATGTCCATTCATATATACAGTCTATGACATAGACATAGATATAAACTTTATTTATCCCCAAGGGGAAATTCATGTTCCAGGTTTGCTCTGTATTGTTCAAAAATATTAAAAATAAAAATAGAATAAAATAAAATTGTATTGGTATTTTGAAGCTGATATCTAGTTTTTGGGTTTTTTTTTTTCAGTATCGGTGCGAATCTCAGTTAAAGTACCAGTATTAGTGAATCCCTAATTTCAACCTCACTTCAAGCAGGTCTTGGGTTTTATTTCCAGTCCTGGTGGGTGTTTTCTCTGCTGAATTTGTATGTTCTCTGCATAGATTTCACCTTCCTCTTTGTACATCCTCTCTAAGGTCAGGTCTCCCATGAAATTGGGATTCTAAATCTCAGTGAACATGCACAGGGTGAATAAAAGGTAAATCATTTTAAAAGGACATGAAAAATCATAATAATCATGTGTTAAAACATGTCTGCAAATATTACGGTTGAGGTTCAAGTATTGCAAAAATGTAAATGGACAACTTAACCACAAAAGTGAATTACTTTTTACCTCTTTTGAAGCTGCTGTATGTTTTAATCCTTAAACTTCTACATTGTCAAGTCTTTTTTCACAGATATTTGTCAGTTTTCTTATAGACGCTGTAGTGAATAATATTTTTTCCATTATCTGTAAAACAGTATTTCTTTATGATAATCTGTGACACTCTTGACACTGCTGTTGGCGGTTAACAGTGCACAGATAGAAGATCACAGAGCCCCTTTAAGCTGTCATGTCACCACATGTCACACATGAGAACGGCCGTCCACAATAAAGAGAGAGCAGTGTGCCAAAGCCAAAGCCGGGCGCATATGGATCACTGCATTTGATAATATAACATTGTCTTCACGTGCTTAGTCCGCCTTCTCCTCACAATCCACAGAGCACATGCAGAGGACGGCCTGGCCTCTTATCCCCTCTGCTAAACCCATTGTGCTCTCCACACTTTACTTTGTCATTGTGTTGGGGGGAGTTCTATGTGTCTATCAATTACTATCATTTGCCTGGGAGTCTGTCTTGTACATTTTCTTCACTCCACTAGGATCAAATAAGCCGTTTTACAGAGCGGAGGAGCGGGGACAGTAATTCCAGCCTACAGCGTGTTTGCTATTTCTAATCATGCATGTTTATGTGCAACTTTGTGACAAAAAGCTTGTTGACAGTTGATTTGCAGTTCTATTTTTTTCCGCATCTGACTGTCATCCCATCAAAGTGGCAGATCTGTCACCGTCTTTGAGCGACTCACACTGAATGATAAATATGTACATCAAAACTGGGATTCAGTGCCAATTATGCATTGACAGAGATGTCAGGCAGACTGTAACATTTAAATTAAAATGATGGCATTCCATTTCAAAGTGCGGTGTTTGGTGACATGTTCTATTATCTCTCACCATGGTGTAAGAAGAGGCAAAAACAACTGCCAGGAGGAAGAAACTCTCCCAAAGGTTAAATCAATAACTCTGTTGTCAAGAGCTTTCCTTTGTACACATACCTACACGTCAATCACGAGGGCTATTTATAAGTTTGTTAGAGTCAAAGCAGAGCAGCTCCTGGCGTTTATATCAGCAGCTCATCACAGACTGGACGTCCAAGTATTACTAACATGTAAATGGACAGTTGGATTAACCACAAAAGTGAATTACTTTTGCCTCATTTGGTTTTTTTTTGTTTAATTTTGTGACCCAGCTGTTGTATGAAATGGACCTAGAGAGTGGAGAGACATTCGGCAGTTGTGGAAAGTTAAATCTCACGCATTTTCTCATAGATACTATTCTGAATAATGTAATTTTTGATTGCCTTGCCCACTTTAAAGGACTATTATAATGTTATCTCATCAAAAACATACCTGGAGTTGTGTTTTGTTTCACTCTCACATGTTTCAGTTCAGCTTTATTATTCGTCTGTCTACATTTCCAAAGCTCAAAACGCTCTGTTCACCTTGTGACGTCATGTAATAGTAGTTTTCAAGTTAACTTTTACTTTCAGTTTAGTACAGAGTGGCAGTTCCAGGGCTAAAATCATCTCCAGCTCATCCCAGACTGGATCGTGTCCCGTAAACTCACATACAGACAGTAAGTTCTTGCACAGTAGAGTTCTCCATGTGGCCTAATGGGATGATTGAGTTGCTTTCCGTTGGCCTTGTGATGCAAATTATTCTGTTGGGTTGAGTTTGACAAGATTTCATACCAGTGAAAAGGCCCATTTCGTCAGCAGTTTAAGTCATCAGTCATTTAGCCGGTCTGACTTTTATGCGGGAGATCAAAATAGTCCAATCTAATATAGTGACAATCTGCCTATTTGAAAGCATCTTACTCAAACACAAAAAAGTAGATATGTGATGTTGCTCCTCAAGGCAATTTACACCCTACAAATATACAATGGTTACCTAAGAAAATCACATACACTTTTTTTACCAAATTTCCAGTTCATATTTACACTTGTTGAAGCTACTTAAGGAACTGAACGCTTCATTGGGTCAAAAACTGTGCATATGTAAAAACACCAGGTGCTCTTTGTGGTTATGAACATTTACTGAAAGAGCCAAAAAGAGGTGTACTCATAAGCAAAGGAATCTGAGCGGAAACGCCACTGGATAGGACTTCTTCATGGGTTTGTGCCTTAGATTCTCCTGCTTCCCTGTACACCCAGTTTTGGCTAAAATATTTGAGATTTAGAATGTAGTAGTAAAGTATAGAGATTGGAATTGAACACCAAAAATTCTTACTATTAAATCCAAGTACACAAAATGTCCATAAAGATGCATTAGCCAAAAGATCCGTGGAAAAACCCAATGAGCTGTTGGGTCAGTACCATAGACTGTATATATGAATGGACATAGCTAACGTGTTAGCCGCCGCGTGCCAAACAGGAAGTGCTCCAGGAGGCTCTTCCGGCTCCTTCTGACTCTGGCTCTCATTGACTTACATTAGGATCTTGTTGCTCGTCTCTCTGTACCTGCTGCAGTGAGCCTCTGCATCTTGGTCTCAAAATATTCTTATTAACCCGCTCTACATGATCCTGATTTTTTTTTCCGGTATTTTGTTAATTAAAAAAATCCTATTCACAACATAGATCCTGGCTCCAGATTCGCTCCTGTAGCCGATAGCATCTCGAGCCGCGCTAAACACTATGAGTGACGTCGCACTCGCTTAGTCCACTTTTTTATACAGTCTATAGTCAGTACTGGTCACGTCTTAACATTCTCCATTGTGTTAGACATAAACTACACTACTTAACCCATATATGAGTTTCCTTTGCTGGCTCATGTTCCCACTGCTGAAACAATAGAACTTTTGCATTTCATACGTTTGCTGTGACAGCCGTAGACTTTTTATTTCATATATTTGTCTGCTCTCATCCTCCTCTCATTTCCTATTGTCCCCATTAGCGGCTGCATTATCTCTGACTCTAATAACTTTATGATAGCGGCGACGCTCTCGTGCACGCCGCTCGAATAAAAGCCCTGATAGTTTAATTGGCAGGAGTACTTGTCTAATTATCACTTTTCTTGCTTGTTCTCCGTGCCCGGATTATGTAATTATCTTTCGGAAACACTGGCGGAGCGATAGTGCTTTTTTGTGTGTCACTTCTCTGAGACGCTCGCTACCTGACACTCAGCCAGCCACTTAATAACATGCTGGAAAGGCGGCTAATTATATCATAATAATGGCTTGATGAAAGCAATAAGGCAGGCTGCGGTATGAGTGATGGCCGTGCTGCAGCGCCGTGCCTGGATCTCAAATGGTTAGAATCACACCAAACAGGAAGCCCTTTAATTACACTTACAGTCAGCACGCCGCACTATTCTCTTTCATTATGCAAATCATTGTTTATACTAAATTATACCTTTCTGCGCAATGATATTTCCAGCAAATTGAATCCCTTATCAAGTTAATTACTCGTGTGTTTACAAGCCCCCCAAGCTAGGATATCCCAATTAAAGACTCCACCTGTTCCATGGGTGAGGTCTGTATTTGTAACAAGTGTCATTACACGCCGTCCCGCAGAGAAGAGCTTTGTCAGGGGGAAGGACCTCCAATAGACCCCCCGCTGAGCGCCCAGATTTCACCTACAATCTCCCCAGCGTCGTCGCCTTCACGTGGCATCCCTTCCCTCTCGCATCCGAAGAGGAGGAAGAAGAAGAAGAAGAGGGGGACGACGGGTAATCTTTGACGGAAGGGGGCGCGGCGTCGGCTGCTTTCGAAACTTTTTAATTAGCGCTAATTACCTTTGCGGGGAAATGTTGAGGCTGGAAAGGATTTGTGTCAGCGAGAGGGAGATCAAAGATGGTGGCGCGGCGCATTTTAATCGAGGAGGCGAGGAGGCGAGGGGAGGAGGAGAGGAAGCATCCCAGGTGGTACGCGAGGACGCTACCTCCAAGATCGCTGTCGACCAATCACACCGCGGGGCCCGTCACATTATCAAACGCTCTGCTCGGAGAGAGGGATTAACTTTTTCATTTAGCCACTTTTGTCAAATCACTCACGGCCCTCGTTTACGCCATTCTTTTCTTGTAGTCATTTTGTCTTCTTATTATTCATTTATTCGACATTTGCACAGATTATAAGACAAATTATAAAGATCCCAAATGACTGAGGAGCATCTTGACACATTGCTTCCTGTCTCAGCTTTGTACTTGTTTACCTAGCAACTGTACGGCACATTCAAGATATTAGCACCAATAGCTCTGCAGACAATAGTTTGCCAGTCTAATGAGAATAATAATGACACTGGCCATTTTGTGCAGGTTGTGCAGTGATCACCCCAGTTTTTTGGTCAATTTTGACATAAAACAAACTGAAACAAAAACAACAAAACAAACAAGACGACACAAAAATAACAAAAATATTAGGTACATAACCCCAGCTATTTCTGAAGCTTATTCGCAAACAGTTAGCATCGCTGATATTCAATTCAATAATATTTATTTCATCATTAAAACAAAACGAGTCAATGCAACATATCTGCATACAGTTTTACAGATTTGGTACAATTATGATGAATGAAAGGGCACAGAAAGAAGCAAAAGCTTATAATGTCTGGCCCTTATCAACTCTGACTCTTATTCACTTCCAGTGTGTTGCCATAGACCGTATATATGAATGGACATAGCTAACGTGTTAGCCGCCGCGTGCCAAACAGGAAGTGCTCCAGGAGGTTCTTCCGGCTCCTTCTGACTCTGGCTCCCATTGACTTACATTAGGATCTTGTCGCTCGTCTCTCTGCAGTGATCCTCTTCATCTTGGTCTTAAAATGTTTTTATTAACCCGCTCTACATGATCCTGAATTTTTTTTTCCACTATGTTGTTAGTCAAAAAAATCCTGTTCATAACATAGATCCTGGCTTCAGATTCGCTCGTGTAACCGTTAGCATCGCGAGCCTCATTTGAGAGACGCTGAACGCTATGGGTGACGTCACACTCGCTTAGTCCACTTTTTTATACAGTCTATGTGTGTTACGCTGATACATTACACAAAATCAAACACAGCTTCTTTACAAAAAAAACAAAACACAAAATCATCCTGTCACAGCAGTTTTATACTTTCTTAATACTGATCATTTCAAGCTTTTCTTAAACATATAGATGGACTTGGATTCTTTAATATTAGTTTCAAGACTGTTCCAAAGACTCACTCCCTGGATTGAGATGCATCTTTCCTTTAGTTTTGTTCTAATAAATCAGTTCCTCTTAGTTGAGATCTACTTTCTCTCTTCAGAAATCTATTTTGCAGTTTCTCTGGTAATATTTGTTGATGAGCTTTGTACATGGTTTTGAGAATGTTATATTCCACCAATATGCTTGAATATTGTTCAGTTTCATCTGTTTTTGGTGCTAGTAAACGAAACTGGATCTAAATTGGTAGCAGAAGAATGTTTTTCTATATTTTTTTTACTTATCTTCTCTATGCTGTGCTTACCTATGCTAATAAATAAGTGTAACAGTGTTTTTTAATTATTTATTTAGCTTATTCTATCACCTGACATTGAAACTTCTTTTTTTTTTTTTCTCCTATATTTTTGTCACCCTTGTACCTTTCAACAGTATTAACAGCACCCATTCCTAATCCTGAGCGTTATGAGCTATAAAATCCACCACTGCCCCACACGCCCAGAGCATCACAAAACAAACACCTCAGATTTCCCCCTGATTGAGTGTAGTTTTTCCTCATCTCGCCGCCATCTTTGAGCACGTGCGCCGGGGCCGCGATTGGGCGCCGCGCCTCGTCCGCCTGACAGGCATTTCATAGAGGTGCTTTTTAATGCATGCCTGGACATCACTGTGGCAGGGTCATCCATCAGACTTCAAGACAACATCGATCATTTGCCACGAAGAGCGGGCCGGGTAGTGATTATTTGCTATTAGGTGGATGCTGAGGCATACAAATGGCTGGCAGTTGACAGTTGAACTCACTCAAACGTAATGTGAAATGGCTCCCCCTCTCACAGAGATGTTGACAAGCGGCGAGCTCGAACACTGTAATGACAGGCCCGAGCGCAGACAGCCGGGCCAACAAAAATCCTATATATACCAGCGTAACTATTAGCATTTTTACTCACTATTTGTTTACATCGAGCGCCATATAAATAAGCGCAATGTCTAACAGAAAATAGCTGCTAATTACAATGATTGAATATCCTTTCCCTATGATGGCCTGTCAGAGCTGTGGTGTATCATTATATGAGCAGTGTGTTTGTACTGCCGGTGTCACTTTGATCCGTGCATTGGCTGCCATGTCATCAGCAAATTGATTTTAGCTCACAGTCGCTGAGGAAGGGCGGCGTTTGTCATGTGGAGAGACAACTAATCTTTGGCTACAAACAGTCACAAGAGCCACGGCCGGGACCACATTCTCCTGCATATTGGATGTGTCTTGCATGCGCTTCAGTGAGACGGGCGAGCGCGACAGCCTCGCCTTTCACCGCATACAGCAGGCAATTTACAATTATGGACCCGATCTCTCAAGTCTATAAACGCACGTGTTAAAAATCCGCACGCTTTAACAGAACGGTGGTCATTTTGGAGTTAATTAGTTTTCAAGGAATTCAGATTTAATTTAGTCTCGTATCATATTTTAGTCTTACATTCAAGTATATAAGTTGGTTTCTTTGTCCAGGTCTAGTAGGTGACAGTTGTTCTTTTCTTTTTGACATAAAGTTTTGCAGATAGTCCTGATTTTTTACTACATTTTGCAGAAATACCTCCAAATGCATGGTGGAATTGAGAGCTGATTATCGGATCTCAACATTATTTATTCAAATTCATTCAAGATTCTGTTATATCTAATCGTCAGTGATGTGATCTTATTAATCGAGAGGTCAGCAGCTAATCCTCATTATTGGCACTTATTGAAGCTCTTATATTATGCAAAATTGACTCTTCTGGACTTTAAGCCGTATCGGAATGTTGTTATTTCAATCAGAAACATATCTGGAGTTGTATTGGACCTGTCTCCATCTCCAAAGCTCAAAATTCATTCATGTGACGTCACGAAGAAGTAGTTTTCAAGCTTAGTGAGGGTGTATGGAGTTTAAAAACGCAATAAAGTACTTTTTACATTACTACATGACATGACAAAGTGTAGCCCAGCTTTTATTATCACTGCATTTTCACTATCAGCTTGTTATACTTCCATTGTTTAGTAGATCTGTCGTGATAATTGAGTATGTTTTGGAGCTCAATGTTATTTTTGATGCAATATGAAAAGCTGCAGAAGGTTGAAAAAGAAGTAAGTTCTAAATATTATCGTATGTAGGGATATATCGTGCTTCAAAATGTGTTGTTACAGGAATATTGTTATAGCGCTATCCTACATGCACGCTTTTTTTTTTTTTGATAGGGACAATGCACATTAATGAACATAAGTATAAAACAAATGTAAATATGCCAGATTTTAGCTACAAAGCTCATTTTCATCCGTAGTCCCTCAGCAGGCAAATACATAAAAATACAACATACAACACAAGCAGCAAAAACAAAGTCTAGTGGTCACATGACTGGTTGGTTTTCAGCCATAGTTTGAGTTGTGTTTTAAAGCTGATCAGTGTCGGGCTCCTGTATGTGCAGAGGAGACTGTTCCAGATGTTAGTGGCCCTCACAGAGACACTGTTCTGTCCAAAAGTGGTTCTTCTGTGGGGACCTCACAGTCTCCTCTGGTTTTGGGACCACTTGACGTCTTAGGTTTGAAAAAGACAGACATGGGGGGCGGGGCTAGTCCATGTAGCGCTTTATAAATGAGGCATACATACTTAAAATTTATAAAATGTTCAAAATTTAAAAGATTGTACTTTAACAGTGATTCAATTATTTTCAAATCTGTAACTTTGCTTTTTCCGCCTCCCCATATCTCCATCTCCTCGTGCTCCCCCCGTCTCCTCCGTCGGGTCATTTGTGCGACTTACACTTCATCCCGATCCAAAGCGGGGTCAAACGAAGGCTTTACGTGGCTCTGCCTGACAGCGCTCTGTGTCTGTCAGCTCCTTATCCCCGGACCAGGCCTGATCCGGGGTCATTCATCAGACGGGGCTTTGAGATGCAGGGCCAGGAGGACGGGGTGACCTCACTACAGCGGCACTCATTTAGTCTGGACCACTACTCCTCCT
>JACN01131568.1:0-24635 GCA_000787155.1 Scartelaos histophorus
CCTGGATTTAAGTCTTGTCTTAGGTACATATAGACAGATTAATACTACAGGATTATTCCAACATGTGTGAATGAAACAAAACATAACTCTGGGTATGTTTTTAATGAGGTGATGGCATTATAACAGGATTAAAAGCTCACAGCATTCATTTTTGCATAACATAGGACCTTTAAGCACTTTATCTCTAATATCAACTCTTTTTCCTACTTTTTTGTCTAATTTTAGCCCCAAAACAAAACCACCCAAAGTTTGAGGGGGAGCGTGAGGTCTGCTGGCCCGTCTCCAGATCCGCCCAGAAGGCAGTGGCCAGTCCCAGAGTCCAGGAGCTGTCCAACCCCAAAGAGAGGAAGTCTTTATACGAAGGATTTAACCCCTACATCATCAGCCGAGCAGCGAGATCAGCCTGTCCCTCTGCTCGCATCCGCCAGCTCAGTCTGCCTCTGCCCAGAAAATGTAGCTCACAATAGCAATTTGTGTACTGCATTTTGATTTGATGATCACATAATCTCTTTCTAAGCTTTCCCTGTTCTGTACCAATTTAAATTCATGCTGAGTTGTCAAAAGTATTGAAGGTTACATACTTACTGATATGAAAACTAGTATCAATACTAAAAACTTAAGTTTACAGGACAGAAATTGGCCTTTCCTGAAAAGCTTTAGGATGATCTTGTGCTGTATAAGAACAAGTATAAGACCACACAGACTTGTGAACGCCCGTGGACCATGTGAACCTGCCTGGACGACTGAGGGATTACACAGATGTAATATAAAAGTGGTAATATAAAAGAAGATGTTGGAAATCACATTGTATTGTGTTATTGTGTTACAAGTAACTGTCAACCTAAAAGTGACCACTACATGACATCATAAGGTGGAACAGAACATTTGAAGATTTGGAAATGTGACAGACTAATAATAAAGACGCAAACATGTGTGAATGAAACAAAACACGACTCCGGGTGTTTCTGAGGGGGTAACAACTTTACGGCTTAAAGCTCACAAGGGTCAATTTGCATAATTATGTAGAGTTGAGAAAACCGAAAACTAAAAAGTTGAGAAAACTGAACTCTTAATGTGAACAAAACAGTTCTCAACAACTTTTATTGTTCTTTATTCAAAGTCTGCTTACTTTTTCTTTAATTTGCTGGTTTCAATCTCTGTCCTTGAAGGATAAAAACAAACTGCAGAGCATTGTTAAAACCTGCTCAAAAATCACAGGTGTCAAACCAAGAAAGCTGCATTGTCTGTGGAAGGAGCAGGTCCTGAGCAAAGCAAAGTGTCTCCAGGCTCAGCTCCATCCTCAGGCTCCTGACTTTATCATGATGCCTTCAGTTTCTCTAATATTTTTGTGGCCTCTGCTTCTAAATTGCTCAATTCTAAGTTCTGATAAATGTTCTGAAAGCTGCAAATGAATGTATTGCCCTTTGGGACTAATAAAGTTTTCTGAATCTGAATCTTGCAGTTATTTGCATCTAAACTTGGAGTCTTACTGTGAGCTGGGTCATATTTCTACAGATCTGACGTGTAACTTCTGTTGGCCTCACATGCTTGTCTCCTTGGAGATTGATCATTTAAATGCCTCACTGTGGAACATTCCTGATAAAGCAATATCATCTCCATGGAGACAGCCAGGTGGCCTACTCCAGAAAGGTTACATCATACACCTTGAATGTGGCCAACTGGGCAAACTACTTATAGGTTTTGGAGTTGTTGTTTCTTTAATATTATTAGTATGACGAGGGTCCAGAGTTTTAATTCAAACCTGGAGCACTCACTTGTGGGTCACTATATAATATAAGGGACTTATGCTTATTTTCAAGCACACTCTTCTGTATTTTAGTTAAACGTGACAATATGTTGCCCTCTTTAATGCTGAAACAAGGACACTTGGGACATTTCTTGTATAAAACTGAAGAGACGGGGCACACAGGCTTCAAAACCGAGACTGTATCGGGTAAATGGAGAACTCTGGTCACTTTATGGTGCAAGATAAGATGATGTAAGATTATATTTTGAACTGGAGTTTCTTTCATGTTTTGCCTGGTCATTCTGGACAATTACTTGGCAGTTGCACTTCATCTCCTAAGCAGCAAACCAAGAAGCCTCCAAGGCAAAGTTTTCCCATTAATTTTAAGCCCTATTTACATCCAAAATCCAACAATGCAAAACATCATTATAAAGCCTGCCCTAACTGACGGTCATTTACTTGGAGTTTCCCATTATTTAAGACATGCAAATTAATATCGAAATCACGCACAATGAAAAACTATCCTATTTTTACTGCCGCTGAGCGATTGGACCCAGGTGGGCGTGACTTGGAGCGCGTTTTGAGTTGGTTTTACGCACCGTGCGGATCGACTGTTGCTCAATCGATGAAGTGAACTGAGAACAGCGGATCCGTGGTCACAACGGGTGAGTGATTGTCTATAATTGCGGCTTTACTTAGATTAACACGTTTTTATGGGATTAAGTCAACGATTTTTTACAGTACCGGGAACATTTATATATATTATTTCTTTATATAAAATAGCGCATGCCTGAGATACATTTTTATTTTGTAATGACAGATTTTTTGCAGAGTTGTGTTCCAAAGTAGACAGTGATGGCGAGTTTCAAGTAAACTTTGTTAGGATTGTTTTAACAGGCCTACAGTTATGGAGATAGGCAATGCGTGCGCTCAGAAAGACACGTTTTTTAGACGTGGGTGACAGATTTTGACGCACATTTTTGCGTTCTAAAATACTGATTAAATAAATCTTAATGCGGCTTGTGTTTTCTCTTCACCTAATTGCATAATGCCACAAAGTTAAAAAAAAAAAAAAAGAGAGAGAGAGAGAGGGAGAGACGATAACTTTAAATCAATAACAGGCTAATGATTAAATAATAGTCTAATGGCTTCAAAGGCAACGTTATCTGTAAATGGTAAAGATGAAAAGAAAACAAGTTTGCAATGTACTATAGTAAACCTGTGTTATTTTTCTGGCTGTGGTGTTGAGGTTTTCCCTTAACAAAAATGACAATAATATTGTCCCAGTATCTCATATTTTAAATTTTGAGTTTAAAGTGCTACTACGGTATTTTATGACTCTTGAAAATGAGCTGTTTAAACCTATTTTGTATTTTTTCTTTAGTTTTCAGGCTATATTAAAACATTTTGGCAGTTTTTTGCAAATGTGTGCATCGCGTCACCATGGTAACTGTTGAAGGTTTCGCCAATAGAGATACATGTACTAGTAGAACACCCCCGCGCGATCCTACTGCAAAGTATCGATACTACAACATTAGTATTTTTGTTATAATGATTCCTCATCAAAAACATTCCTGGAGTTTTGTTTGGTTTCACTGGGACATGTTTGACACGCTGCATATTTAGTCTTGAGTTTTTCTCTCAACCTGAAGACACTCTGCTCCACCTTGTGACGTCATGTGGTAATACAGGAAGTGCTCCACTGTGTTTTTACACTCCATACAGCTTCACTTGAATCATTGGGATGATTTTAACCCTGGAAACAACAATCTCTACTGAATTAAAAGTAAAAAGTACAGAGCATTTTGAGGTTTGGATGTAGACAAGCGAGTAATTAACTAAACGTGTGTGAATGAAGCAAAAAAACAACTCCAGGTCGGCTTTTGATGAGGTAACTTCATTCTGTCTGTAGTTTTTCTGGTTATCAACATTTGTTCCAGTCCTTGATAAAGACATTTTGCCTGAGGTGCATCATATTTGTGTTGCAAATGTTAGGTGTGTTAAATAATGCGGGATTAACCCCACTCACAACAACAACTCTAGACATGTTTAAAGTTTAACGGAATTTAAAAAAGCACTTTCTCTTGCTTCTAGGTACGGGTGCGATGTGATGTGATTGGGTGTTGATGGCGCGGAGGCTCTGGCTGGGCGTGCTGGCAGCGGGACTTTTTGTGGGTAGGTTTAAATTGTTTAATCAAAGCTGATTTTCAGAGTAAACAAAGACTTCAGTTGGAGAGAATCTTTGGGAAAGCTGCAAAGTTTCTTGGGTTTAAGGTGGTGCAGTGTTTGCAGTTGGGATCGTTTAAAAAGATTGAGCTGTTTTGGCAAGAGAAGAAAAAACTCAAATCCTTCAAAAAGGGCCCGTATTATGCTATTTTCTGATCTATAATTGTAGTTATAATATCACACATGTTAAACCCAGAACATTGCATATACAGGCTGAGTTCTTTCTCTATTGAACTAAAGGTAAAAGGCAGCTGAAAAATACTACTTCATGACATTACAAGGTGGAACAGAACATTTTGAGCTTTGGGGCTTTAGACTAATGAAGTAGGATTACTCAAATATGTGAGAATGAAAAAAAAAAGACAACTTCTGGTGTGTTTTTGGTTAGGCAACAACATTCTAACATGTCTTAAAGCTCACAAGAATCATTTTTGTGTAATATAGGCCCTATGAAGTTATTTTTCAGGGGATATTTCTGCTTTATAGTTTGATTTCAATATTGTCTATCTTCTATATTTACTTTTAATTTACAATTTCACTAAAAAATAAATAAAATCTACTCACCCGTAAGTGCCATAATGGTCAATTTGTTGCGTAAAAAAAAAGTATTTCTAATGTTTTTTGGTTTTTTTTGCAACGGTTCCCTCAGCGTTTTGTGCTGGTCTCAAAGCTCCTGCTCTGATTGGCTGTGTTTTCATCCATCGAGTCAATGTCAGCTGTGATTGGACACCCGGAGACGCCCAAACCACCCACTACTCTCTCAAAGTGCAGAGAATGACCCCACAGTAAGTTAATAACACAACATTATGTAACATGTAACATTATGTATTTCTTTAATGCGCTTTTTACATTTGGATTGGTTTTATAGCTCTTTTACCAGGGATCAATAATAGTTTGGCGCTTCAAATGTTGATTCAGTAAAATTCTATTGCAAATTCAGTTCTTTCAGTAATCCACACTGTTTCTCAGTCCTTCATGCTGTTTTTTCCCCCTTTTTTTAAGTGTAAACCACCACATTTGTTTTGTGAGAGCATGCGTCTCTCTGATTGGTTAATCCATCTGTCAATCACGGCCTCTGAAATGGTAAAAACAGGAAATGGCTTTGGATTTGCTCGTGTTTGTCAAAGCATGTGGTTATGACTGGTCTTATAAGCATGTTTTAGTAATCTATCATTGCACACTGATTGTGTTTTGACAGTGAGCTGAAGGAGAAGTGACTTAAATTGGGAAGCCAGTGGGGCGGGAGTAGCTAAAGCAATAAATTCAGTAAAAATGTCAATATTTTGTTTCCAGTGGATGTAACATTTTCAAAACTATAGAAGGTGAAATGGTGATCTAAATATGTGTCTACATGAGTTTCTGCTTTGTTATCTGGTCTCTGAATGATCAGTCGCTTCATTTTACTTACATTATTTTATTTATCTGAATATGACATGTGCTCGTTTTGAGAGTTTAGGTAGACGTTATCAGAGTATCCAAAAACACTAAAAATACTAAATACTAAAAATACTAAATACTACATGGTGACACGATGCACACAAAAACTGCCAAAATGTTTTAATATATACTAATGGTGTAGTATCGACCATGATGACACGATGCGCACAAAAACTGCCAAAATGTTTTAATATAGTATAGAAAAAATACTAAATGGGTTTAAACAGCTAATTTTCAGGAGTCTGTGATCAATAAGAGTGTTCATTGAGCTGCCCTGCACAAATCTGCTCTTTCTGGTAAGATTGTGTTAAAATATGGATCAGATTAAAGTCTAATTTGAGTAATAGAGCTTCAGACAAAGTAGTGCTTTCTGTTAGCTGTTGATCACATCAGCTACAATGGACAGATAGGTAGATAGATTGATTAATAGATGGAAATGTATTCAATTTTTCCAATATTAATAGTGTTTGTAAATCGTAATCATAGTTCAACCTGTCATATGTACTTCAAGTAGTAAGTACACACAAGTGATAAAGTACTGTTGATGTTAGTTATGTGAACAAATAATGGGAATTTTATTAATATTTTCCAAATTAGCTCTCAAAAGTGACAGAAGGACTTCAATATATCGAATTTGTGAACCCAATATCTGACAAAAAGACAGATTATGTCTTTAGTAGACCAAACATTTCTTTCTGTGTGGCTGTAATCGACTAAAGAAATGTTTGGTCTACGAAAGACATAATGATTAGTCGACTAAAAAGTGGGTGTGGCAAAAGCTCTTAAAACTGTTTCATATCTCTAAGTATCTGACCCAAACTTCACTTAAAATATAAATCTGCACGGGGAGTTCATGCAAAAACAACTAATTCTGCAGGAAAAAAGTACCAGGTTATCAGAAAACAGTGTATTTCTAGAAAGACAAATTAAACTTGTGAATAATGAGTTTAATCTGACTTTTTACAAATAAATAATCTTCTGCTGATTCTCTCACTCACTTCTTTTTTCTGCTGTTGTTCAGTATAATCCCCATAATCTAAATAAAATAATTAGTCGACTAATACAAATTTTGGTCAACTGATTAATCAAGCCCTGCATTTATGTTTTTCTGAATAACATAAATATTACGCTATTTCTTATCTCTGTTATAATGTTTCCTCATCACAAACATACGTGGAGATGTGCTTCTTTCATTCACACATTTTTACCACCTGCATATTTAGGCTCAGTTTGTCTCTCAGACAGAAAACGCTCCACCTTGTGATGTCATGTGGTAATACAGGAAGTCCTGTATTAGTCATTTGGTCAATTTCAACCATTAAATAGCCCATCTCTGCTGAAGTGAAAAGGTAAAAGCAGCTGTTAACTTGAAAACTACTGCTTCATGACATCACAAGGTGGAACAGAAGATTTTGAGCTATAGAGCCTAATAATAAAGGGTTACTCAGATATGTATGAATGAAAAAACATAACTCTGGGTATATTTGAGGAGGTAATAACATTATAACATGGTTCAAGCTCATAAGAATCAGTTTTGTGCACCTTTAAGTGATGACTTCCTGTATTTCTGTAATAGGGTAAAGCTCTGGACCTGTTCCACACAAAAGACCAGCTGTGCGGTGCTGATGGAGCAGCTTTCTGTCAACTACAACTTCTGCGTCAGCGTCACAGCGCACAGCCACCGCCGCAACATCACGTCTCCACCGCGATGTCAGATGGGCACCGATGAAAGTAAGAGTCAGGCTTCAAAAGATCTATTTATTTCAATACTGCCCTGCCTGGAATGTTCCACAAAATAGCATTAAAAGTATCTAGCAAGTAGAGACATTGTTGACTTGTAACGTGGCACATGCTCGTTTCCATGGACATAGACAGGTTTAATGCTACACTGTGGAACATTCAAGGCAAAGCAACAGCATCTCCATAGAGACAGTGGACAGACACTCCACCAGAAAAGCTACATAATGCAACTTTAACTCAAGAAAGTTGGTTTTATGTGTTTATTGCATATTTTTTCTGTATCTCTTTGTGCTCACCCAATAACCAGTTACCAGTTTGAATCCCACTATCAGCTATTGTTATGTACAAGGATAAAACTATATATTCTGTTTTTTCCAGTTAAATTGCATCCAGTAACATTACACAACATCACTCATGTGCACGGCCATCCACGATGCCTGACCCTGACCTGGGAAAAAAGATCAGTTCTGTTTCTAGTATCCACCAGTCAGATCCAAGAGGGAAAACTGGAGTCTCAGATTGAGTTCAAAGCACATGGACAGGTGTGTAAGTATTTATTCATTTATTTATTTGCACAAAGTATTTTTTATTATAGATAACAGATTTCAATATTGCAATTTAAAATATAAAAGTCGACATATTAACAATGTTTTACACATCAAAAAGCATTAACACTTGAGACACTAAACTATGAACTACTGTGTTTTTCTGGAGTTTTCAGACCTTTTTGACAGTGTTTTTGACAGTGTTTGCTAATGTGCTTTGAGTCCCATGATAACTGCTGAACAGAGACACATGTAGAACACACCTGGCATGATGTCACTGCAGGGACACTTTCATGAATCTGAAAACCACCAATTCCTTGTTTTGCTCTTTCTCCCTGTAGCCAGATGTGAGAGTGGCTAACGTGACAGTGACCAGCCTCAGTTTCGTGGCGTGCCCCTTCCAGCCAAACACCGAATACACCGTGAGGCTCCGTCATCGATACCGGAGCATCGGGAGTCCATGGAGCCAGTGGAGCAACGAGCGCCAGGGCAGGACGGGAGAGGACGGTACGAAAGAAGAGAGACGCAAATCAGGAATAAACATTATGACCTCCTGCTTTGAATACAGCCCTACATGCAAAACGTTATTTTCTTTATTTCTGATGGATGATACACCGCCTGCTTTTCTTCATGGAAATTTTCTGGTTTTGCCTCATTAACTCACCTATCTGGTTTCATTGCTCAAACATAGTTTTTAAAACACGCATTCTTACTGTGAATGGGCTCGCCTCTCCACTGGTCTGACTGGTAACATGGCCTGGTGGCGTTATGCTTGTTTCCATGGTTGATATGTGACTCTGCTCACAGTCAAATTGCACGATTTCCAAGTTATTTTTGAGCAATAAGAAGTTTGTAACTGAATAAATACAGGTTACTGTAGATAAGTTTAATGCCATATTGTAGAACTTCCAGGCAAATCAATATCGTCTCCATGGACACAAACAGATGTGAAACCCTCCTGTAGAAAGGCGAGTTAGTGCATCCTTAACCTTTATTGAAAGAGATGCAAAAAAGGGATTTATTGTCTACGCCCCTTCAAACTCAAATCCAGTTCTTCTTGTGAGTACCTACCATACACTTTTAATTAACATTTTAAATGAATTTCCTATATAATTAATCTGTTCAGCACATATTGTTTTGCCTGATTGGTTTATAATGATTTATGTTGACATATATAAAATCATTTGACTTTTTCTTTCAGCTCCATCTTCATCACCAATGTTCTGGAGACAAGTTATTCACAAGGACAGATTCAGACTCACTTCTCTTCTGTGGAAGGTAATGTGCACATTAAAAGGTCTGACGTTTTAAAATGACTGCTTTGTGTAACATTTGAGATGATTAATTTCAGTCATTTACACTGTTTATTTCTCTCCAAAGTTATTAGCTAACATGTCCAGGACTGCCTCCATAAATTATAATTGTAACAGTAATAAGACATAGGAGAGTGTATTATTGCAGGATTCATAATAACGTCCCCAAAGGCGTGTTTTTGTTTGTTTCATTCCCATATGTTTAAAACACACATCATATTTAGAAGTTCTTTTATCAAACTGAAAATATTCTGTTCCACTTTGAGCTTTCATGTGGTAATACAGGATGTGCTCCACTGTTTATTTAAATGTTATAAACCTTCACTAGAGTCATGTGGATAGATTCAGCCTTATAGCTAATCTCTCTTGAATAAAAGGTGCCTGTTAACTTGAAAAATATAGCTTCATGACATATCACAAGGCGGAACAAAGCATTTTGATCTTTGGAGATGTACACAGATTAACAATAAAGGATTTCAAAAGCACATGAGAAAGAAAGAAAAAAAACCACAACTGCGGGTTTGTTTTTGAGGAAGTAACAAGAGTCCAACATTCCTCAAAGCTCAGAAGAGTTTATTTTTCATAGTACAGCGCCTTTGAAATGTGATTTGGGTGATTCTCTAGAGAGAATTTTTAAATATAATAATTTTTAAATAATCTATGATAATTTTTCAATAGTATGAACATGCATAATTGTTTCACCAAAGTATTTCTTATTGCATGGGTTGTCAACCATTCGCTTTAAAGTAAGGTTACCAAAGTTACCAGATATTACATATGTTGACCAGACGTCCTCTTTCCCAGACTATTCTCCTTCTGGAACCCAAAGAAACATCCGAATTTTGAAAAAACAGGAGGAATTTCTAAATTATGCCAAAATGTCTTTGGATTTTAACTCTTATCCAATGACAGCTTTGAGTAGGATACAAATAGTTTTCCTCATCTGATCAGATGCAATCATGAATCTACTATAAGATCTTATTATACTTCCATGGATACAATCAATACAATATGGATGGATACAATTTCTCCCTGTTCTCGCTCCCGTCTACACCACTTTTTATTTGATGAAAACTGACCACATTAGCAGAGATACTTTCAGAAATCTCAGCTGGAAAAGTTTGTAACATTACGACTTCAGATGCTCGTAACTGCTCCATGCCACACTACACGGGAGTAGTCTTCCCCTCAGCAGGAGTATCTCATGATAAATACTGGATAAAACATGTGTTCAGACCTGCTCAAGGCTCAAGTCTGTAGTGTTCATCCTGCTATGAGTCAAAAACTGAAACCTTCTGTGTGTGAGAAATGACAGGAGCAGGAGGGCTCTGTCCGAGTACAGGACAGGGGACATGGAAAAATAACCCATGGAAAAAAGAAATATAGGCTACACTGTGAAAGTGGAAATCACCAGTTAGAAAGTACAAACATTTTTTTCGCTCACGAAGCCGGTGTTCTCGTTTTTGAGAACCCCAGTTTGATCACCCCAATATTATAGTGGATCTGGAATGGTCCCATTGAAATAGTCTGGGAAGCAGAGGGATTGTTGGCTGCACATTAGCTAAACACAGCTGCCAATGAGCTGAACAAAAACATGTTACAATAATGAGTGAGTTTGGATGAGCTGTACCAGAGTTAATCTCAAGCCTCATAGCAGAACAGTTTGCAGTGTGTGATGCAAAATAAAGGCACCATATTGACACTTTGCAGCTTCAGCAGGTTCATTTTAACAACTCTTAACTCAAAAGAACTGATTTAACTGGAACTACAACAGGTGAGATGATTTTGTGCTGTTCAACAAGCTTCTCATAGAATTACAGTCTAGCTAAAGCTGGGCGTACACAGTGTGATTTTTGACCCTTTTTGAGACGATTTTTCACTTGTGCAAATGTTTTGGGGACCGGGCCGAGTGTTGGCTTAATTATGTCAAGACCAGCTCCTGCAGAAGATCAAACCTGTTTGAAATCCAATCACCTCTCATGAAGGTTTCACACTGTTGAAGTAGTTCGTATAGTGTGAGAACATGAATTGTGAGCTTGTGAACTTTTAAACCCTGCGATTTTTTGGCGCAGTTTGAGCTGGGGCTGAGTGAAACAATCGAAAATATGGCACCGTTTATGCTCAGCTTAAACTAGATACCATTAGCCAGCAATTTTAACAGTCACTCTCATCTTTTTGTTGAAAATCAAAGCAAACACCTAAACATGACCATGAATGCATGAATGCTCGTATGGATCAGAGGGTCCTAAAATCCATTTAGAACTGTATTTCTTTATTTATTTTAGACTTATAATAGACTTTTTAGATCTAAAATCAATCTTTATGGCTTTGTTTGTTTAGCTATGATAGTACATTGTGTCTTCATTATCACTGAACACTCCACTATCTATTATCATTACTGCGATCTAAGTAGATTTTATTAAATCTTGAAAATATAAGATAATTAAGTCAATTAATCTCAGTAGACTTTGTTTTTCAGCCCCTGCCTCTTGCACTGGCCAATGGTAGAATCCGTTTCTACAACGTGACCTGTTCAGATGAAAACACACAAGTTCTTCCACACAGAGGAAACTGCAGTAATTTGGGCATTTCTCATTCATCTTGTGTATTAAAACTTCCTTTGGGACGCTGCTCCTGCTCCATCTCTGCCTCCACCTCGGCTGGGACCTCACCAAAATCACAGATATGGTTTAAAGCACCAAATGTCAATGGTAAGTACTTCTTAGACTTAGATTTAGCATAAATAACAAGTTATAATTATATAAATGTATATGCACAAGTAAAACAAAATATAAAAATATAGCAATACAAATATATAAACAGGTATTATTCATTTATATGACAAATAAAACTATAAGAGAACACCTTTATTATGCTGAAACAATGTTTGAAGTATCAGATAAAATGTATTTTGTGTGTAAATTGTGCCAAAGAACTCTACTTCCTGTAATTTTCAACATATTTTTCAACTTTCCTTCACAAACAAGCTTCTTCTTTGGTGCAAAACAATAATTTATATATACAACTTGTGCCATCAAATTAAGTAAAAATAAGAGAGTCTTTTGTTTTATGCTCAAAAAACTTGTAAAATGTGTATTCTTACTTCCATGGAGACCAGCAAGTGATCAAATCAGGTCACATCAAGTGGAGCGTTCACCAAAAAAAGTTACATAGCGAAACTTTAAAAATGTCACTGAGTTAAGCTCATAGTGATGTTGTAGCTCTGTTTTCTCAGTTCGCTCAAAGATTTTGGAACCATAATATGTGGATTTTACTGCTACTGAAACAAATTACCCTTGAATTGATTATCATAATGTCACAGTCATAATTCCTCACAGCTGTTTCCAGGGGCAGATCTGTGCGTTCTGGAAATGTCCAGCAGAGGGCGCTATTACAATCATTTGCTCATTTGTCAAGCATAAATTGCATAGGCCCTAAAATGCAACAAAGAAGAGTGGATTAATCGTTGATTTCACCACATGTCAAAGATGTTGAACAGAAAATGTCGGAAGAAAGGTGGATTGGAAAAGGTTAAAGACAAAAAGTATTTTCGAAATTAAGCGATTTAAGTGTTATTGTTATCAGAAGTACTTAATCTTTATGTGTTTTCTTCAGTTATTTTGTTATAGATTTTTTTATTATTGATTATTAATTATTTAAATGATCCCCCCTCTTGGTAGGTCTGTTTGTGGGGGACTTCATTCTTATTGATAAAACATTTCACTGACAAAATCCCCTGTCCCTATAACTCTCTCACTTCCTGTCTCTGTCACATCAGCTGATACTTTGCAGCTGACGTCATCAACATTTGCTGGGGCTGTGATGCTAACTGTAGGCATGCTCTGTCTGAGGCTTTGTTAAACATTAATCTGACCATTTTAACACAAACTGAGCAGAAAAAACTGATTTAGTTGGAACAAAAAAAAAATCATTACAACAAGCAGCTTTTGAATTACTTCTCCATGGAGTCAAGTAAAGTTACACCAGTTATTTATTGCACCTTATTAGATGTATTCATGCATTCATAAAGTTGATCTCCTCTCCCTAGAGCCGCCTCCTCCGAGCCGATTGAACGTCACTGCGGTTGATGACACAAGTCTGAGTGTAAACTGGGCTTCAGCTGCACCTGTTTGGTCCGTAAGCGGGTTTGTGGTGGAGTGGTTTGTCGTGACAGAAAAGAAGAGCGCCCCCTATCACTGGGAACGAGTGAACAGCTCCACTACAGCTGTAAATATCACAGGTATATAGAATGTAGGGCTGAGAGGTGTAGCAAGAACATTTAGCATTCATCTTTTATCCTCATATTGGTTGATCAAAACTTACGATCATAATGTATTTTTTCTTATTAAAAACATATTAAATGACTGTACTATAAATGACTGTACTATATTCTCTAGTATAATACAGTCCCATATGCAAATATTAATTAACTATATGGTTTCTCAGTGACTCAGTAAACGTGCAGTTAATGAGCAAAATGAAATATACTCATTTGTAATACAGTTTGCATAAAAAGTGGCATTACTGAAGTGTTATCGACTTCATGTCCACCCCATGTCTGCTTGACTACCCATAAAAGTCACCACATTCTACTGCGATATACTATATATACTTGTGAACAGTCAACATTTCTTCTCCCAAGCCTGAACTCCGGTCTAACCACATACACACACAAACAGTTTCAATCTGATCATTGATAATATAAAATAATTGTGTCTCATATTGTTTAAAATGTAAACATTTGTCCAGCCCTGCTAGAATTTCATCATATTTAACTTTCAGATGGAGGCAGGAAAAACACAAAATATAATATGTAAAAAAAAAAATAAGGGAAAATTAGTCCACAAATGTTTTATCCGTGGCTATTATCCTGTTATATTGATCAATTCTCAGCACACATTTTGTTTAATTTGCCCTTTTCTACGTCATCTCCCACACCTGGTTGTATTTTGTGATATAAAAAAGGATGTTTATTGTTATAACAGAGGGAGTGGAGCCCTTCAAACGTTATGCAGTTTCTGTGAGAGCGCTTTACGCCAATGAGGGACCTGGACCGAGCAAGACTCAGTACATCTACACACGGCAGGGAGGTAATTAAAAATGAAGTGACTTTTTCTTAATTATCGCCTTATAATATTTTCTTGGTTATATTATTATCAATTAGTCTGATATACATGAGCAAATTCCTTGTGCCAACAGCTGATTGCAAAAAAAAAATGCAGATACAACTCAATAACTGAAACTGATCTGGCCTCAAGGAGATTATTTGTCTAGTCTTGTTCAGTGTGCATTTTAATCGGGGATGTAACACGTCAAAACAATGTGATGTTTTTAATCTTTTTGTGTACAGTGCCCTCTGCTGGTCCTCAAGTGCAAGTGCAGACATCAGGGTTAAACGTGAAGCTCACTTGGACCATACCTGTGGAGCACTTACATGGTTTTGTTCGAAACTACACACTTTATTACAGGACATCTGATGTATCAGCCAAAAGTAAGTTAAAGGCAATGTATAATGTAAAAAAAAAAAAATGCTTCTTATAATGTTTTCTTATCACTATTTTACTCAGAGTTGCAGAGTTGAATTAAGTGTTTGAGTAACACTTTATTCTTCTGCATTTGAGGCTTGAGTCTAAATATTCCTGTTTTCACTTGTCTTTATTACTTGTAATTGGACCCCAGGTTATACTGTTGGGTTAATAAAATGTTTTGTAGCTATTTTCAAGCCACATCAAATCAATATATAGCCCAATATCTTCTTTAAATTTACTTAATATTTAATACAGGTTTAGTTCTTGTAGAGAAATCTGCTTCTAACCCTGTAAATTGGATTTGCCTATTGCCTTTTGTTTGGGTTTTTTGGTTGTTGTATTTTTATGATGGAAACTAATATATAAGACTGGGAAAAAACATAGAAACCCCTCATGTTCCTGGTGATAATGACTTGATTTGTTTTGAATCTGTCTCCATAAATCTGGACTCAATATCTCAACATTCTTATACAAAATTACCATAGAAGAATATGAAATTTATACATGAATTCACAGTTTTAAATAATTTTCACCATTTTTTCCAGGAGTGTATTTGCCTGGTGGTGTGAAGCAGTACTCACTGTCATTGTCTCCGGGTCACTATGAGTTCTGTATGCAGGCCAGTACAGAGGCCGGGGAGGGGGTGATCGGACCAACCACCAGTGTATATCTAAGTGAGTCTGCACATTACGTTTTACACTAATTAATTCTCTTTAATATCCTGTCTTACATAAAATGGATTCTTCTGAGATTTGAGCCACGTTATAATGTTGTTGCCAATGTTCCCTTTAAGCTGCGTTCTTTGACCACATCAAATTCTTTGCAGCGCAGAAAATAAAATCTAACCTGAACTGATAAACACAGCGCTGGTTTGACAGAGCGACCAGTTTGATAGATTCAAGTTTCACTCGTGAATCTGCACACGCGTTAGTGACGAGCAGCTACAAACAGACTCATTTCGACTGCATTTCGCTCGCTTCCTTCAGTTTGACTGTAGTTGTAGTGCACATCTCCACGAGCCAGAGCTGCCTCACAGGGGCAGGTCCACATGAGCCGAGGGGAGCGCCCCCGTCACAGTGGACGGAGGCAAGAACGCATGAGGAGGAGATGGAGGTAATGGGTAACACAGGGAGAGCCATCATGGAGGCCTAGCCTGTTTGATTTGTTTCTGTCCAGAGTTTTTTGTGAACCAAAAATACTTTTTAGGACTTTCTCAAAGTGCGAAGCCTCTCGCCATAGCGTCATACCACAGACAGTAACTGTAGGGTTTCATGACGTACATTACGCACATAAGGCACCAAGAGCTTCGAGCATCTCGATTTCGAACTACGGCTCTGACCACAGAGTCTGTCACTCACGCAACATTAATGAAATAGGATAATGATTAATTGATGCTTAATTGATTGATGATTATTTGGGGAATGATGATAACCTATCTACAGGTCCAACAATACATACAAAATCTGCAGGATATATTTATACATAAAAAACCTTCTCTTCGTGTAATTTTATAGGTTTGTACACTATGGTTTCATTTTAATGCATGAGGTTATTTTTCAAAATGTTGTAATGTCCAGTGTTTCACTGACCACAGCAGGACCATCACACTGACATACAACATATACAAAGCTCGGGAACAACAAGATTTTTGTCTTTGTGATTCTAAATGGGACAAAAAAATGTGTTATATTAAAAGTAATCTAAAGGAAATAATCACAGTCATTTGATTAATAAGCTGTGTAACGTGATCTCAGGTGTGATACTGGTGTGGCCACAGTGTGCATGTGCGTTACAGGGTCCAAGTAACGCTCAGGGAGTTTGTGTGTTTGCTCAGACACATGAAAAATTAGAGGGAACATTGGTTGTTACCTCATCAAAAACATACCTGGAGTTGTGTTTTGTTTGAACAACTCTTTATTATTTGACTCTCTACACCACCAAAGCTCTAAATGCTCCAGGTCTGTTTTTGCTGAGGAAACATTATAACAGATCAAAAAATAGCGTAACACCTGCCCTTTAATGACTGATTTTGTTGATTTCTTTCAGACTTAGAGGAAATCTCCATTATACTTTATGCCATTCTTCCCATTGGTGTAATTTCCCTGGTGCTGATGTTTATGGTCTGTTTGGTAGAAAAGACAATGTAAGTCAGGTCCTTATTGTTTTACATTCTTCTTCATTTGTCAGACTGTTATTGCTATAAATTCTTGAACATTTTATTTCCCCAAAAGAGTAAAAAGAAAGCTTTGTAAAGACATCCCAGACCCGTCCCATAGCAGCCTGGCCAATTGGAGACCTAATACAATGACGGTGAGTACTAGAAACATCAGTAACACTTTAAAACTACATCTAATTAGCCTTAATATAGCACAAAGAAGAACAAATGGTGTATTAAATGGTTCAGGCTTAAATACTATTTAAATACAACCCCAATTTCTAACCCTTAAATTAAGTAGTTACTAAGCCTTAATTAATACTCCTAAATAATAATAATAATCCTTCTTAAATGTTCACTGCATAAAATTTCTATTGGAGAGTTCATCACCTTCCATCTTTTTTTTTTTTCTTTTGATTTTATTTGGGGATAGATGTTCCATGTGTTGCTCTCGTTATGAAAGGTTTGAAGTTTAGTTGTTTAAAAAAAAAAAGATAATAAAAAAATGATAATATACAATTTATAAACTACAAACACCATGATAAAGAGGAAAGGAAGGCATTATTTACCATTCGTTTATCTTTTTTTTTAAATAATCTAATTTTAATCCTGTTCCTTTTTTTATTTTCTGAAAATTATGAAAAAAAAAATGCATTAAAAAAATAAATAAATATCACAAGGGAGACATTACAGTTTAGATGTGTGGAGAGTCGCCCCTATTTGCAGAAGGAATTATTGTGTTTTTGAGCAATAGAAACACCCATAATTAATAATTGTGAGATGCGTTAATATGGAACATGGAACATTTTAAGCTAAGTAATGCTGCACAGTGCACCTTTAATGTACAAATATAATTATTACTCTATTTATAAGTATGTTCATGAGTTTGGGGCTCTTATGGGTAATACTTTTGGTACATTATCTACATGGCATATATATATATTTTTTATTTCTTATGTGCATATTATTATATACTTTTTTTCTTTTTCAGAGCATGGTTTCTGCCAATCCAGACACTAAATACTCTAAAGTGGTTTTGTTCATGGAACGAGAAATGGAAAACTATGAATCGAACCAGGACCGATCCTTGTGTTACCTGGACGCCTGCTCTTACCCAGCCACACCATCAAGTTACAATCCCTTCAAATGTGAAACAAAATACTCCCAAAACCACAGGACTACAAACATGGAGGCGACCAACTTTACTTCCTGTCCCGCTATTTACTCCATTGTACTCTCCTCCAAAGCTAAACCCCTGTCAGAAGCACATCATGGCAGCTCTATCAATGTAGAGCGCCTCAAACGACCACTAGGGGGAGACAGTGAGTTGTGTAAAACGAGCACAAAAAGTGTCCATGTCCCTCCTCACTTACAACAGAAGTGTAAAACAGCTTGTCCATATAATTTAGCTATGGGCAATTTTACATCAACTCCAATGCTCAACTCTTCCTCTCAAAACAATATTTCGTCGTCTTGTTTAACATTCCCGGATTTACTTTTGAAAGATTTAATGAATCTGTCACAAAGTTCAATTCAAGGTGACCCGTACCTGCCGGTGTAACTACTCCAACATGATCTGTGTGAAACTTTTCTGGTGGAGCTTCAATCAAATGCTTTTCTCCATGGAGACCTTAAGGCTCTGTCAGAAGTGTTCCACAGTGTGGCTTTAAACCATCATTCAGACCAAACCAGGCCAACTTACAGTTCAGATCTGTGGAGAGGCAACCCTGCTCACTGTTTTTCTAGGTATTTTTGAGCTACAAAATTATATGTAATTGAATAAATGTGAGGTAGAGCTGTTTAATGTCACACTGTGGGACATTTCAGGCAGCGCAATGGCATATCCATGGAAACAAGCAAGTGACAAACCCCCAACCAAAACGTTAGTGCAACTTTAAACATGCATAACTGTGAATTTCTTTGGTATATGAGAAGGACTCTTCACATGTGACTTAATAAAAAACCAAAACATCTATTAATTTATTCAAATTTCAACTTTCTATGTTATTAATGATGAAGTTTACAAAACACTGTGTCACTTTTATGCTAAATGGTTCTCCACCTGTTGATTTTATTGCTTTACTTTGGCTTCAACCTTAACTTCATTCCTGGAGAGAAGCAGGTGGCAAGTTACAAATCAGATCTGTGGTGAGGCGAGCCCATTCACAGTGTTTCCCAGCAAAATAAAACCAAAAACACCTGATTAAATAAAAGCCAAATGGGCTTAATGCCATAATAGGGAATGCAATGACATCTTCATGATGACAAACATGCAGAAAAGTTACACAGTGAAAGTTTTAGTGTATTCAGTGGTAATGACAAAGTGTTTTAGGCTCCCAGATGCCCTTCCTTACACAACCATGTTTTTGAATCAACAATATGCACTTTAAGGTGAGATTTGAACTGGCTGTTATCTGGTAAGAGGGTGAAAAGTTACACCACTGTACAGACTGCATTGGATTATTAGTACTTTTTATGTATTTATCTTTTTTTCTGAGTGTACTTCATCTGGTTTTGTTTCACCAGCATTTCTTTTTACATCTCGGGGGTATTTGTATGTGACAAGCCACTGGTTGGGAACCTATAGACGTAAATATTTTGTAGGGACATACTTTAGCATGCTTCATACAACTGTGTTTGTACAATTAAACATAAATTGCCAGAGTTTATCAAATTAAATCTGAATATAGTTATGTAACTGTCACTTTAATGTGCTAGAGTTAAAACAGACATACTGGTTTTGTGGCCACTGCTGGTCAGTGATTCATGTGTTTGTTTGTAATATTAAAGCTGCACTCAGCAACGTTTTATTGTTTTACCTGAAATGTTCCATGGTGTGACTTTAAACATTTCCATCTAGCATTTATTCATAAGAGTGATTCTGTGGCTCAATAATACTTTAATTCTTTCTGCAGATCTGAATGTAATGTAGCTTAGTGCTGTAACCTACTTGTCTCCCATGGCATAAATAGGTTTAATCTTTATTGTGGAACATTCTTGACAAAGCGATAACATTTCCATGGAGACAAGCGGGTGGTGGACCCTCTGCTAGAGATGTGGGCATGTTCAGCAACCTCGCTCCACATAAGGCCCTTTGGTTGACTCTGACTGACCCGTTTATGATCATTTGGAATGACAAAATAAACATTTTATCCTATTACTTCATGCATGGACTAAAGCTGTTTTTTTTTATTTTTTTTTATTTTAGAGGTGTTTTTAAATGACATATTTTGTAAGGCAACCTCACTTTTTCATTGCTTTGTCATAACATACACTCTTACCAGTTTTACCAGCTCACATATTATTAAATTTAACATAAAAAAAATTATTTTTAAAAAGTTTTTTTTTCTTTTTTTTTTTTTTTTTTTTTTTTTTAAATAAAGAAATACAATTAATATGCAGAATTGAAAAAATAATGGCACAACCCTCGACAATATTTTCTGTTTCTCATGTGTTCCCATGAAAAAAAAAAAATTGTCCATCCCTGCACTGTTAGAAATGTTACAGAGTAGTTAAAAAAAAGTACCAAAACTCGTCTGAGGCACCTTAAAAGAAAAGTGGCACACACCAGTTTTATTTGCACGTAATCCTTGTAAATTAAAACAATATTTGTATTACTAGCTTTGGTAGGCAGAACCAGAGGAAGGCGCGCCTACGGACACTCAACCGTGCGTAAAAAGAGGCAGGGCTCCCCGGGACGCAGCGTGATCACGTCCCCTGCCGCTCACCTGGCTCAGTGCAGGCGCGAACGCTCAGGTGGAGAGTTGGAACAGAGGTGCGGAGCCGGAAGAACAAGCAGATCAAGACTCACCTAAGGGAAAGCACTACTGCCTCTGCTCTGAACGCGTGTCGTGTGCGCCCTTTTAGCCTCTCCAAAGAATATTTATGCAAGAGGCACAGCACCGGTGGAGACATGACGGAACAAAGGAATAAACTGCTTCTGGTGGCGGCGGATATTTTGTGCGTCCTTGTAGGTAAGTGGTTATAACACCTTTTATTACGCTCATGGCAACATGGCTGAAATTTTTTTGCCTTTATACCATCTGGAGCGGGAGAAGACATGTGTTTTGAGGTGACTCTACTTGGAGCTGGTACATTAGATTTCTAAACAACGCGTGCACACATATTTCTGCACGTATCATAAGTTTATACGTGTCATTCATGTTTATGCAATATTTGAAGATTGCGCCGTACAATTACGCGTGGGTTCTTTCGTCTCAAAGTACTTTCTCAATCTAACGCGACTGCCACTGTTGCACAAATGGACATTGGCAAGCGTTATGGGTCTCTATCTTGTTCAAACAGATTACAATCGTTGAGTGCGCTGAGTGGAAATACATTTGCGCGCTGACATCACGTTTAAATGGTCGTTTTGCGCGCATTACTGTCTGACAGGCTCCGCTCCTCTCGCTGTGGCTGGAGGATTTGTGTCACTCTGATGCTCTCGTGGTTCCTGTGGTCTATCATGTCAGTAATGCATTTGAAGTAACCGGAAAAAGCTCACTCTACTCTCTAAATCAGAAAGCAATTTGGATTCAATAGTGATGTTGCTTCCTGGGAAAATGTTGACCATCTTTAGAGAAAACGTCTTTTGCAGAGGTGTCATTTTAGAACCGAGACTATTACTGTAAATTGTGATTTCAAACCTACTTTTAAAGGTGATTATAAAATGGACTCTTGAGCTTTTAGACATATTAGAATGAAATTACCTCCACGAAACCCAGAGTTGTGTTTTGTTTCATTCACACATGTTTGAGTAATCCTGGATTATGAGGATGTGCGCACCCCAAAGCTCTAAGTGTCCTCTACTTTGTGATGAAATTGTATCATTTACTTTTCAGATTGGCAATACCAGGGTTGAAATTATCCAGATTATTATAGTGAAGGAGCATGGAGTTTAAAAACAAAGTGTAGCACAGTGTGAATGAAATAAAACACCACTCCAGGTATGTTTGTGATGAGCAAACAACATTATACAACAAATTCTTTGGCCTTACCTTACATTAGTTTTCTCATTTGCATAAACTAATACTGTTTGTTTGGGGGTTTTTTTTATCTAAAGTTAATCCTGAAGTACACTTGTTTTGGTTGTTGGTTGTTATAGTCTGGGTTTGGTCCTGATCCAGGTTTAGTCCGACTTTAGGGCACTGAAGTATCGTATTTTAGTTTTACAGCTCAAAACATTTACACACTATGACTATAACTATAACTGCTTTATGATTCAGTTAATGTGACATAAACAGATTTTTAAAAAGCACTTTTAGATTTACTTTTTCTGAATATATTTGAAATTTAATAATGATAATAAAAATATTCTAAATCCTGATACGCTTACCATCGTTAAAGCCATTATACAGGGAATATCTATTCTAGAAAGCTGAAATTTCAAGAATTAAAAACTTCTGGAGCTAACATCCATTTAAAATAGCTTCACGAATTCTAATTTACTTTTTTTCTGTGAGTGGTTTGCTTAACAACAGCGTGGATTTTACTATCTCGGCTCACAAATACTGGATATAAAGGTTTTATTTTTCAGTAAAATGCAGGTGTACCTCAGGGTTCTATACTAGGCCTGCTTACAATTTAATTATATCTTGCTGCAAATGCGATAAATGCATTTTTGTTGTAATTATACCCACTATATTAAAACTTCCACATTATATTGACTCTTTAAGTTGCGTTAGAGTGTTGTTACCTTCTCCTTTATTGCGCTATTTTCTGATCTGTTATAATATTGTTTCCTCATCTAAAACATACCCAGGGTTGTGTTTTGTTTCGTTCACACATTTTTAACTCACGTACCCTGCATTTCCTTCTATTAAACTGAAAATACTTTGTTCCATCTTGTGATGTCATGTGGTAATACAGGAAGTGCTCCACTCTGCTTTCAAACACGAGTTATTCAAATGTGTGTGTGTATGAAACAAAACACAACTCCAGGCATGTTTTTGATTAGGTAACAACATTATAACGTGACTTAGTGCTCACAAATTTATTTTTAATTTAATAGGACCTTTGACATCTGCAGGTTTACAGTTTTGAGTTTTAAACATCCTAT
The DNA here is from genome assembly GCA_000787155.1 of Scartelaos histophorus. Classification (NCBI taxonomy): domain Eukaryota; kingdom Metazoa; phylum Chordata; class Actinopteri; order Gobiiformes; family Gobiidae; genus Scartelaos; species Scartelaos histophorus. The sequence continues at coordinate 22,750 of JACN01131568.1, forward strand.
AACACTATGCTACTGATTTCCTCCCAAACCTCCAAACTCTGCAACAAAATTAGCTGCGTTTGCATGTATATATCTGGTCTATATGATTCCCAGGCTTTGAGATTTTTTTTTTTTGGTGCATGCGAGAGGTGCGGACACAGGGTCAGTGCTGCGGGTTTGACATTTTAAATCCTGTTTTGGAAATGTGTGGGATTGTAGATACAGGAGGTGGGCTACTGCCTCTGCTTTGTTTATGAACATTGTGCAGTGGGGACGTGTCAGAGCCTGTCCTGGACTTCAGAATGGGGCCCAGTGCAACAGCAGCAGAGGTGGTGGTGACAGTCTACAGGTGTGAGCAGTGTCTGAGTTTGTGCATCAAAGAAACCCCCATATTGAGAATGGACTTAGGTAGGAATGATAATGAGAGTTTAGCTGCAAAAGATGGAGGCCAGAGGAGGTGGACATGCCCTGCAGGTTTGTGTAGTGCAAAAAGACAGTGATAAATGGAGCAAAATTATATAGTTATGTTTTTGGTTTTTTAACACGGTTTTCATTGTATGTCAGAGTGCATATTTTAAAGAGCCCATGTTATGCTATTTTCTGAATTATGTTGTAATGCTGTTTCCCCATCAAAATCATACCCTGAGTTGTGTTTTGTTTCATTCACACACACATAACCTGCATATTTAGTTCTTCTCTCAGTTCCTCTCAGACAGGAAACACTCCGTCGTGGTTTAAAACTCCAAACACTTTCACTAGAGTCATTTGGATTTAGATGTAGATTAATAATAAATGGTTGCTTAAACATGTTTGAATAAAACAAAACACAACTCCATGTTGGTGGAGCTAACAACATTATAACATGACTTAGAGCTCACAAGAGTCACTTTTGTGTAATATAGGAACTTTACAATGCACAAATAAAATCCCAAATGTTCAAACAGGCATTGAAGGGGTTAAGTACTTGTAAGTGAATCATAAGTTTTGTTATGCTTGTTTTAATTGTATTCTGTGATTGCCATAATCACAGAATACAATTAATAACTGCAGTATGAATTTCCCATGAATAAAGTATGAAAAAAAGTATTTTTACTATTTCAAGAAATAGATCACTTCTGTATTTTAATTCTCACGAAGGCTGAGAACAATCCGCTAACGTGGTCCACAGCCTCTTATATGTCCAGCTGGGCTCCATGGTGTAGTTTGACACAAATATGAATCTATATTTGACTTGTGACCACTGCAGATCAGGAACACACCATAAGAGGAATTTTGGAGAAACTCTGACCTATTTTGCCTATTTACAATTATGAGGATGTTGTAGAGATGCAGAGACAGGAGTTCACTGTATATGAAGAGCATCAGTGTATCTCCTAATACATTTAAACCATGATTTTTGTTGTTGTTATGGTATCAAAATGGATTTTGTCTTTTTATTCGTTAAGTTGAAGAGTTGGAAATTCAACAAATATACTGTTTTCTTATGCACAGAAATGTACTGACATAGATTCTGGTTATAGACGACTGAAGACTAAAGACTAAAGACTGAATTAACCACATAGTGACTAGGATAAACTAGAAACTAAACCTGCAACAGAACAAAAACTAAACCTGAGCCAAACCCAGACTAAACTGCGCTCAAACCAGGAGTGCAATGGTGGATGAAATACTCAGTTACTTAAGAAAAGTACAGATACAGGTAAAAAGTTATTCAAGTCAAATATACTTTAAGAGTAAAACTTGAAAATATTTTACGCAGGTGTTGTAATTTTGTTAAAATGTAGTGATATTGATTAAAAATTATACGGATTTTGGTCAACAGTTGCAATACAAATCACTTAATTAATTTTTCTTATGAAGCAGGATGTTACTACAAACATTGTAAAAAAAAAACCCCAAAAAACATT
>JACN01051532.1:0-10185 GCA_000787155.1 Scartelaos histophorus
AAAGAAATAAAAAATAATAAAGTAATAAAAAATAAAATATAAAATAGTAACAATCAAAACATTTAGGCTAAAAATAATTAAAATAATTAATTTAATGCCTAGAAAATCTGATAGATGCAATTAAAAATTTAAAGTTATAATTAAGCAGAGCACTTAAATTTTTTTAATTCAATGGAAATCATTATTTTTTATGTGTGATCTCACTTGTATGACCCCGGCAGTATCACACTGACTGTCCTGTGTGTGTGTGTGTGTGTGTGTGTTCAGAGGGAGTGTGAGGATCTGAGGCTCTTCACGTCCTCGGTGCTCGGTCCTTATGTGTCCAACGTGACGGCTGCTTCCAGACTGTGCTCGGCCTCCCTGTGCCAGAACAGAGGCAGGTGCGTGAGGCTGGAGCAGGACCAGCCCACCTACCTGCACCTGCCGCCCAACAGCCTGGACTCGACGGACGGGGTAAAGACGAGCACGTTTGACACGATTCACTGTTTTATTCAGCTCAGTTTGAGGAGAAAAGCGAGAATTTATTTTATCACGCACGCAAAAATGTCCACTCCACAGACCTGACTCGTAACTTGGTCCTTATTTCCATTGAGATGTCACTTTCTGCAGTTTGTTCGATTGTGACGTGTAAAATAAACCTTTTCTGAGCTTAAAGTTAGATGAATTTTGCGATTTTAAATGTGAAAATAGTAACATAAAGCTCCACGAGTGTCAGAGCACAACATGTCGTCTTTAAAGCAAAAAAACTAACAACTTTATTATCATTGCTTATTAAAAATACTTGTCTCTGTATTATTTGATGTTTTACAAGCTGTGCATTATGGATAGAGGCACATAACCTCCAATATCCCGCAGTATGGCTTTAAATAACACCTATTGTGCTTGCGGTTGCTATAGTGATAATCTATGACGCCCATGGATCATTATGTGACAATTTACATCGTTGAAACTGCAATATTCACCTAAAACGACTAAATAAAAGAAAAAAATTGCTGACTTCCATGTAAATTAACTGCAGTGGGAGTAAACGTCGTGAAAATAGATGATTATTCCTATATTAAATTAGGAAAATGGCAAATAAGTGATTAAAAATTGCTCAAACATACACTAAATTAACTTTTAGAGGGATTCGCAAACTACAATGCCGCAACAAAAGCACCCGGTATGAATAAAATGCGAGAAGAATGTGTTTAATGCCGTACTGCGGAACATCCCAGGCAACGCAGCAACATCTCCACGGATAATACGCTCTAGATTTTAAAAGATATTCCCGAAAAAGATCCAAAATAGCGGCGCGACTCTCACATCTTTATCTCCATCTCCGCCATGACGTTATCTTCTGGCTCATCTGCGGAGCCTTTGGTTAAAGCTCCTCTTCCTCTTTCAAACTCAAGTCCTTTCAAATGTAAAGCCTCCAGCGTTTTACCTCCCGCTGTTTCGGGACTTTTATTGTGAAATTCAGACCCGGTCGCTCTGTTCCCAGCAAAGAAAAGTTAAGAGAGAAACTTTGAAGAGACGAGTGAAAATAACGCAGCAGATCACACACGCACGAGACCCATATGTCCTGACTATACGCGTTAGTCACTTTCCTTTTGAATCTTCGTATATTTTGTGTATTTAGTCGGTGTTTTGGAGAAGATAAAGTAAAAGAGCATTTTCAAAGAGTCCCACATTGATTCTCAAGCGACTTTGAACTTGGGAACTGAGCTGCAGTCGACTAAAACAGACTCTACGATGAAAATAGAAAACTTACAAAGCCAAAAAATGTGAATCGTGGTCCACAGATGCGCCATTTCCATTTTTATTCATTGTATTGATCTTTTAAGTGTGTTTTCTGACTGTTAAATGTCTTTTAAAGGTCCTATATTATTTTAAATTGACTCTTTTGAGCTTTAAGTCATGTTAAAATGTTGTTACCTCCTCAAAAACGGACCTGGAGTTACGTTTTATTTCATTCTTGCATGTTTTACTAATCCTTTATTATGAGTCTGTCTACATCTCCAAAGCTTAAAATGCTCCGTCCCACCTCGTGATGTCACAAAGTGGTCGTTTTCAAGTGAATAGCAAATTTTTATCTTTTGTTTCTGCAATTCCAGGGGTGAAATTATCAAAAAAATCTAGCGAAAGTTCAAACTTTTCTGCTGCTTTTCTCTATGAAGATGTTACCGCTTTGTCTGGAATGTTCCGCAGTGCGGCGTTAAACCTTTCTATCGTCACGGAGACCGAACTGGACCAAGTTACAGGTCCGATCTGCGGAGAGGCGACCCCGCTCCCAGTCAGAATACTTGTTTTTCCAGGTGTTTTTGAGCTTTAAAACCAACTGTAACGGATAAATTAGAAGGAAAGTGGAGCTGTTTTAATGTCACACTGTGGAACATTTCAGGCCGGACAGCGACGTAGCCATGGAAACGAGCAGGTGACGGAGCTCTAAACCAAAAAGTTACACAGTGGAGCACTTCCTGTTTTTGCCACATCACAAGGAGGAAAAGAAATCAGCCTAAAAATGCAGGATTTGTGCTTTAAAAATGCAAAAATTAAACAAATCCACAACTCCAAGTCTGTTTGCGACGAGGAAACAAAATTATAACAGATCAGAAAATAGAGTGATTCGGGTCTTTTAAGCAAGTGACCTGAATTTTTGGCAGTGACTCATCTGAAACCAATTGATTTCGGAGCCGTATTTCTCGCTCTTGCATGGACATTTATGCATCGGGAGATTGGAAACTATGAGAGAAAAATGGCATCATCTTATCAATTTAAAATAAAACCTTCCGCTTTGACAGAACACACCGGTGATAATACTTTGCGGCTGATGTCATCAACGTTTCCTAAGGAGCGATGCTAACTTAGGGCACTGCTCTGTCTGCGTTGGTTAGACTTTGATCTCAGGTTTATTTAAACGCCAGAAAAAGTGAACTGGTGAGATGATTGTGCAGTTAAATAAGTCATTTTTGCGTGACGTTACAGTCAGATGTGGCCACTGGAGCCAGTTTTAGACTTTTTTTGGACGCAAATTAGCAAAAAGAATCTGGTTTGCAAGAAAACTGACGAGGGAAAAGCAAAAGGGACAGAATGAAAACACCATTTAGCAGCAAAAGAAGTAGATTTTTATGTTTAGTTCCACTTAAAAAAAAAAAAAAAATCCTTATCAATGCATCTGTGTCTCTTTATCTCCAGTCTGATGAGGCCACAGACCAGCCCGACCCGTCCCCCAGACCCGACCCGGACCCTGCAGAGCTGTGGAAACGGGACTTCCAGTGTCAGTGGTTCTCCTCCTCTGACCGGGACGTGTCGGACCAGCAGACGCCCAAAGACGGCGCTCCTTCTGTGGGCAAGAGAGAGGACAGCGTGGCCCGGGGGCTGGACGCGCCGCCCACCGTTTCGGAAGGGATAAGCACGACTACGGGTGCCTACGTGGCTCAAAATGGGGAAAATGGAGGAAGTGTAAGTCCGAAAACAACTTTGGAAACTCCAGTGGACAGAGGAGCGATAAAGCGTCCCTCAAGGATAATAGTACCACTGCTACTTCTGCTGGTACTTTGCTTCTGGACATAAAAAATGCAGAATTCAAAGTTATTTAACAAAATGTGTGCACAAAAACACGTTTTTAAAGTGTATATGACAGGTTAGACCACAGCAGGGGGCTCCAACCTGTAACTCTCCACCATCTTCCAAGTAGCTTGCCAAGGGATTTCCAAATTACATGTCCTGAATAACAACATTTTGGTCAATTAAATGGCCATAATTTTTAGTTTGTAACTTTGTGCACTAATAAATGATTTATGTTTTATAGGCGTCTACCCATCTAAGGCCATCGCTCTTCTATTTACTCATTTTCTTGCAGATAAAATGAGAAGTTCACTTGTATTTTTGTAGTTTTGTAAAGGAGGAAAAGGGTTGGAGACTCTCTACACATTTCAGTTTTACAATTCATTTCACAGACGCATTCAAAACTGGACTAAGTGAGTGTGTGAGTGTTAATTTAAGCTCTTGAGGCAGTTATAAGGGCAAATTAGGAGCAGTGTTCCATAATATTAGGAAAAGGAATTCATTTACAAACTAAATTGTGAGATAAAAACACCAGGATCATGTAGAGCAGGTTTATACGAGCATTTTAAGACCTAAATGATGTGCCTCACTGCAGGTTTTTCATTGTAAAGTCAATTGGAGCCGGAGTGGATGGAGCCGGAAATGCAACCATGAACACTTCCCATTTGGAATATAGTGGCTAGCGGCTTAGCTATGCCCATTTATATAAACAGTTTATGGATAATTCTAATAAAAATGAAGTACAACACCTTTATTTTGTAGATAAAATTAATTAAAGTACCAGAAAAATACATGTGAAATGCATTTATAGAGATATTCCATTTTATTTTTGTACATTTCTTCTACTTTTTTCCCACAAACTGACACTTTTACGAAGTCATGATGAGAAAACATGAAAATCTGTCATATGCACTTTAAGTTTATCGTACATAATCGGGAATGTGACTGAACCCACAACTCACAAGTGCCTTTGAGCAACACACTGTCTCAATCTTGCCAAACAGGCTATAAATGTTCATTTCTTAAACAGTAAAAACTTCAGTGATTTCAGATGCATTTAAACAGACGCTCTCACCAGGTATAAGTGTTGTTTTTGCAGTTATATATTTTTATCTGTTATATTTGGATATATATTTGTTAATGTGTGCAATTCTGGAGTTGTAAACATTTGTAAATATTTAAAAATAAAAGATCTGAGCAGCTATAACAGTGTGGTGGTATCAGAAGGCAAAGAGATCAGTCATTTGTAAGAATCCAGCAGACCAGGTGTGTTCAGACAAAAGAGGAGATAGAAAATATTAAAACAAAGAAAGAGAACTGCCACTATGATGTCTTCCTATTTTGAGCATGTTTGTGAAGTTTTTCTAAAGGGAAAAGGGGGAAAAAAAGCAAATAAAATGCATAAAGTTGGTACACAGCGCCCTCTGCTTGTGTCATATTTAACTGCACATAACAGAGCGTCTTTAAAATAATAGTTGTTCAATCTAGAAACCAAAAACAGAAATAAATTCGGACTAAATCAGGAACAATGGAGAACTACAAAAAGGCCAAAGTAGAAAAAAGCTAAAAAGACATAAAAGATATATGCAGCTAAAGACGCACTATGTAATATTTCTGGGCAAAAGTCTGTTACCTGGTGGTCTCCATGGCGATGTTATTGCTTTGCCTGGGATTTTGCACAGTGCACTGCAGAAAAGCTTCAAAATTTAAGATATAAACACTTAAATCTATCAGAAAAATAATTTAAAAAAGAATGTAAGATAAACACTTAAATCTATCAGAAAAATGATTTAAAAAAGACAATTTTACTTATTTATGTTAAAATAAAACTACCTAAGCAGCCCCAGAACTAATAAGTGGGCCATAAATCTGAAAAAACAAGATGAATAATCTGATATAAGTTTAAAAATCTTGGTCAAATTAGAGAAATTTGCAGTGTGTGGCATTAAACTTTGGAGACAAATTGTTTTTTCGTCTTTATTTTTGCTACTTTCTACAGTTTATACGTGCAAAATACTTCAAATATATGAAGTAAGATATAAGAAATAATGTAGAAAAGAAAAAAAAAGGTAAATTGAGGGTTTGAATATAAAATTTGAATATAAAATCTACTAAACATAAGAAAAAACAAATTTAAGATTGGTAGTGTTGCACCAGGCCAATTTACAGGTCAAATCTGCGGAGCGGTGATCCCGCTCACAGTAAGAATGCAAATTTTAAAGGCATTTTTGAGTATAAAACCTGCAATTCAATAAATGTAAGATAGAATATTCCAGGCAAAAAAATAACCAACAGCAGGAGAACCATCTGCCAGAAAAGTTACACGGTGTTCCAGCTTTAAACGGGACAAAATCCGGAGCAAATAAGACAAAAATATTCAACGTTTGCAAATTTATTCATCCTTAATTAAAATATACAGAGACAGGAGTATCTAAATCAGAGTTACAGGTATAATTATTTACATGTACAACGAGAATCAATCACTTTATTTATAATTATTCACAATTAAATTACAATGTTTTTTCTCAGAAGTCAAGAGCGGACATGCAGATAGATCAAGTCTCTCGGTTTAAACTCCCGGTGAAACAGGAGAAACACAGGCCAGAGCTTTGTGCAGTGGAACGGACATGCAGACGCCGAACTCATGAAAACGAAAACTCGCGATGGATTTAAGGGGTTAAAATCCATGAACACTTGTAAAGTTTTAGCTTTTGAGGCCAATATTTAGTTAATTCTACATGTTTTTATGAAGAATGACCACAAATTATCCTCCTTGTGGTGGGTGTAAGTTGAAAAATCTGCACATTTTCCTAATTTATAATAGGTTAAATGACCAAAATGAGCTATAAGAAATGAGACTGTATAAAAGGATGCACAATGTATCGCAAAAATATCGATATTGTAGTATCTGTTGACGCGATAAAACTGTGTAGTAATAACGCAAAGTAGTTTATGTGTTTTTAAAAAGGTGCATTGTGTAACTTTTCTGGTGGAGCGTCAGTCAAATGGTTTTCTTGTCTGGAATGTTTCACACTATGGCATTAAACCTGAGACAAAACCAGAACAAGTTACAGGTCAGATCTGTGGAGAGGCGACCCCGCTCTCAGCAGAAAAGTGACATATCCATGGAAACAAGCTACCAAAAAGTGACATAATGCACCTTTAAAGTAAAATGGACATTATTTTGATTATTAATTCCTACATTAGATTCGGTTTAGTCTTGATTTTTGATGCAGTTTGACCTGAAAATGAAGTGATTTTTATGTTTTTCGTTATCTGAACTTGCGGAAAAGTATCAAATATTGCATTTTTTTCTCATACAGTGCAGCCCCAAAAGGATGTATTGTTTTATTTCAATTTGGCCTTTTATTTTAACACTGTTCAGTAACTGCAAAAGCTCCAGTGTCACTTGGATGTAAACAGAGAAAAATTCAAAATGGCCGCCACACAGAGCCACGCCGTAAATAAATTAACACAAAAAGACGGTGAGACAATCATGATGCGGACTTCACTCGGAGAAATCGTGTTGCATAAAGGTTAAAAAATATATTCTGTGCAAAAGTCTCGAGAGTTCAGACAAGTCTCTTCCGAACCAAGAAGAGCATAGTGCAATTTTTCCAAGCAAATGGATGGCAAATTCTTCCGTTTTAGGACACGAAAAAGGCTCCGAAAGTTAAATGTATCAAGGAGCTGAGGTGTAGAGCTAAAAGGTCCCATGTTAAGCGTAGTTGACTGAGATTTAAGTCGTGTTATAATGTCACCTCATCAAAAACAGACCTGGAGATGCGTTTTTTTACATCTCCAAATCTCAAAATACTCCGTTCCACCTCGTGATGTCATGTTTTCAAGTCAACAGCGACATTTTACCTTTAGTACAGCACAGATTACAGGGCTGAAACTATCCAAATGATTGAACGCTGCAAAAAACCTTCAATATAAACACTTCAATCTATCAGAAAATGACTTAAAAGTAGTGAAAGATCATTTTACTTGACAAGTTATCTTAAAACAAGACAAGAATGAAGCCGTCTCAGAACTAGTAAGTAGATAATAAATGTGAAAACAAGATGAATAACCTGATACAAGCTTTAAAATCTTGTCCAAAACTGAAAAATTTGGAGTGTAATGAAGGTGCGTGGAGTTTAAAAACACCGTGGAGCACTTCCTGTATCACCACATGACGTCACAAGGTGGAACAGAGTGTTTAACTGTGTGTTTGTGATGAGGAAACATTATAACGGATCAGAAAACGGCCTAAGACGGGCGCTTTAAACTCGGTAAACAGAATCAGGCGACAAGAAGTTCCTCGTTTGGGGGGACAGGAGCCCGGTGGCCTCTGGGGTTGGTTGGGTTTGGGTCCCGGTGGCTCTGAGGTGGGTGGAGTTACTTACAGATGGCCTCCAGAGCGTCCAGGGTGCGTTTGATGTCGCGTATCTGAGCCGCCAAGCCGTGGATGGGCTGCATGGACCTGTCCAGCTCCTCGCAGCGCGCCATCAGAGTGTACATGCCCTGCGAGGGACAAAAACACTTTAGCAATGAGCTTTAAGGCTGCTAATGTTTAAAAGTCTGTTGAAATGAGATTATGTTGCTCTTTAAAAGCCCAATATGCAACTTTTCTGGTCACCATCTTCTCGTCTTTATAGAGATGTTGCTGCTTTACCTGGAAAACTGATTTATATGATTATTTTCTTCAATTACAGCTTATTTACTGACAAAAATAATGCATTCTCACATTGCATTGCAGACTAACAGCGACATCTCCACGGATCGTCCGCCAGAAAAGTTCCACCTTTAAATTAGGGCTGCTCAATTTTGGAAAACCACAATCACCATTCACTGATAATCACATGAATGCTTGAATCAAGGATGCACTGTAATGCAAGGATGTTTTGTAATTCACGTTTTAAAAGCCACTGTAGATACGACGAGTAACTTTGCATCTGGTCATATTTTATTTCACTGTACATAACTATATTCCAATTTAAAATCTAATCTATTGCACGAAATTCTACTTCACATTTAATACGACAATTAAATCTATTCAATTAAACTAAAGGTGGAAATTAGATCTTGTGCTACAACCTGGCACAATGGGTTAATGTAGATTGTGAAGTGTCCCTGTTTCATAAATGAACAAAATAATAAATAAAATAAAAACTATTTTTGCAATAATATCTATATTAGCTAAGGTTTAACCACAGCCTTGTACTTGCCAGCACTGTCAAGCTAAAGGCCACATACTGGAGGGTTTTTGGGCGGACTCAGGGTTTTTGGGCGAACTCTGGCTTTTTGGGGGACTCGGCGTTTTTGGGCAGACTCTGAATTTTTGGGGGACTCGGCGTTTTTGGGCGGACTCGGGGTTTTTGGGCGGACTCGGGGTTTTTGGGCGGACTCGGGGTTTTTGGGCGGACTCGGGGTTTTTGGGCGGACTCGGGGTTTTTGGGCGGACTCGGGGTTTTTCGGCGGACTCTCGATTTTTCGGCGAACTCTCGATTTTTCGGCGACTCCGGATTTTTAAAACGTTTGACAAAAACTACAGACACGAGGAGAATCTGATGAAATATTAAATCTCAGACGGCAAAGACAGCAGCAGGATATGGGCTACAGGCTACACAGGTGTGAGCGAACCTCGAGTTTGACGTTTCCTCTCCACAGTAAAACGCCTCGCTTTGAAACTCTTAAGTGTGCAAAAGAACAGACCACTGCACTTCCTACTTAAAGTGCAAGGCAAAGCTTCAGATACATGATTTTTAAAAGGATAAAGTCTGGTGATAAAGTCCACAGGAAGTAGAGTCACTATCGCTAAACTGCAGCTTCACCTCAATCCGTGCGCTACGTGGCTCCCTCCTTTTTAATTAACTTCAAACTGAATTAACACGGCTATTTTGTGGACTGGACATCATTATTTGCAAAAAATAAATTATGTGGACAATACAGATGAGATGCTAGAGTTTGAAATTATGATTCTACGAGTGGTGAGTAATAAAATCTTCCTTATTTTCGCTATATCCCAAGTTTATATCTTGCGTCTCAGTGTCAGTCACTCTTCTCCCGCTCTGTTTTATTGGCTGTTTCTGATGTTTGGTTGTTGATGTATGACAAAGACGCAAACCGCAGCCTAAATCTGGCAAAGTGTAGAAGTGTAGCGCAGCCTTAAGATGCATTTCCTCCCTTAAAACGACGCTTTATTCTCGCTGCTCCTCACCTTGATGCTCATGTCCACAGACTCCCCCAGGCTGTCCACAGAGTCTCTGTACGTCTGGATGTAGCCCACGCTCAACGCCGTCATCTGAGGGAAAAGCAGAACCCCGTGAGACAAACGGACGAGGTGACTCCCTTTGCCGTGATAAGTCTGAACTGAAAAAGCGCCCTGACGTTCTGGATGGTCCCGTTGAGACTCTTCATCATGGCCTCCACGCTCTGGGCCACCTCCTGCGTGTGTCGGTGCAGGTCCTGGAGCACGGACGGGTCGATGGGCGGGATGTCCACAGGTCGGCGACCCCCCGACCGGCTGCTGCGGTAGATCGGCCCCGAGCAGTCCGCTAACACAGGAGAGAGACAGTAAAAAATCAGTATTTGTTCATCATTTTTGCTACTTATTTAGAATTGACTATTACCATTTACATTTTTTTTTTT
>KN492560.1:0-16776 GCA_000787155.1 Scartelaos histophorus
ATTTATTATATATAGTATTTTCCAACTCCAGGGGGCTTGGGTTGATGGTGGACTGAAAATGAACTCCAAAACCTACTACCAGTTTTTAGAAGACACTTTCAGCAGTGGTACAATAAAAAGTCTGCGTCTTTTAGTGAAGGAAAACAGTCCACCTCTCTGAACACTGACTGGGAGGCTGTGGTTGCGGCTGCACAAAAAGTTGAACATCAGCAGATCAAGAAACTGCAGACTGCATGAATGGAAGTCTTATGATCATTACTGAGAAGAAGGGTCACTGATTTTTTTCCCACATTTTTAATTGCCCAATAATTGTGCACACATAGATTTTCTCCTAATAAAGCCAAAACTTTTACATTCTTAAATATTCAGGTTTAGGTGTATTAACATTTTGGATTGAACGAGATCACTGTAGTTATTCAATTAAAAAATGAATTCTCATAAATACGACGTGCCTAATAATTATGCTCAGTGTATGGTCCCAGTACAGCCACGGTTAATTCCTGCTATAGACCTGGTTTAGTTCTGGATTAGTCCTGACTTGGTCCTTCTTTAACTTTTATCATGTAGATGTGAGTTTTAAAGCTACGTTGTTAAGTCCCATTGGCACAGAGTGATGACACGCGCTCACACGTCAGTGACATCACACGTCAGTGACATCACACTCAGGAGACATCCAAAAAGACTGAGTAATGCATGAGTGGTACTGTACTGTCAATCAAATCTGTAAAAAATAAATACTAATATTTCATAATATAATATAATTTAGTCCTGGTTTAGTCCATACTAACACCTCATGTAGTCCTAGCTTTGACTTGGTTTCCTTACTTTTAGTCTTAGTTTTAGACGTTGTTTAAGAGATTACAAAAGTTTAATTTTAGTTTAGGCCATGTTCCTCTTTAGATTTCAGTGCACCCTTAACCTGGTTTGGTCCAAGTTTGAGCCCAGTTTAGTCTTAAATTTGACCTGGTCTAATCTGGTTCTAGGCCTAGTCCAGTCCAGGTTTAGTAACAGTTTAGTGTCAATTTTGATATGTATTAATGTCTCTTTTGTCCTGGTTTATTCCTAGTTTGTGTGGCTCACTTTTAGACCTTGCTTACTCCTCTTTTAGTCCTGGTTTATACCATTGTACAGTTGTCAGCTCATCTTTAGGCCTGATTTAGTCCTGCTTTAGTCCTGGTTTAGTTCTAGTTTAGTTTTAGTATTATTGTTTTATGTTTAGACCTGTATAATTCCTCTTTGATCCTAGTTTAGTCCTACTTTAGGCCTGGTTAATAGAATTGTATAGGTCATGTTTAGACCCGGGTTGGTCTGTCTTTGATCCTAGTTTAGTCCTTGTTTAGTTCTAGTTCATATACTATTATAGTTCACATTGTAATCTCTCTTTAGTCCAAGTTTATAGTCCTAGTTCATGTAGCTCACGTTTAGACCTGATTTATTCCACTTTTAGTCCTTGTTATTTTTAGTTTAGTTTTAGGCCTATGATTCATGTTTAGACCTGTTTTAGTCTCTCTTTGATCCATGTTTAGTCCTAGTTTAGTCCTGGTTAATATTATTGTATAGACCTAGTTTCCTTCTTTGGCCCTTCTTTGGTGTAGTCCTTGTTTAGTCCAGGTTCATATGCCAATATATTTCAAGGTTTGATCCAAGTTAATAGTCTTTGTTCATATAGCTTATGTTTAGATCTGATTTAGTCCCTCTTTGATCCCGGTTTAGTCCTAGTTTAGGCCTTTATACCCTTGTATAGATCATGTTTTGACCTTGTTTAGTCCTCTTTTAATCCTGGCCCAGTACTAGTTTAGTTCTATTTTAGTTTCCTCCTTTATATTATTGTTCAGTTGTCATCTCATGTTTTGTCCTGGTTTAGTCCTAGTTTAGTCCCCGTTCATACAGCTCATGTTTAGTCCTGGTTTAGTCCTAGTTTAGTCCCCGTTCATAGAGCTCATGTTGTGACCTGGTTTAGCCCATGTTTAACCGTAACCTTGAACCACACACGTCACGAAAAATGTGATGTGTGTGTTTATGTTTCCAACCAGAAATGCACTCACTGAAAATGTAATAATGCTGTATAATGCTGTATATATCTTATCTGTTTGTAACTAATGTGTCTCGTGTCTTTTTATGCATCTTATATTTTTCTTCAGACAGGTGTTGAAAACAAGAACTTGTGCCAAAACACTCAAAGCAAAGTATCTGGCTTGTCTTGTGATGTCCTTAATAAATGTTCTGTGGATTCTCACGCTAACATCTCTAACTCTCTTCACACGGGCGACAAAGTGGGAAGGACTTCTGACCCTAAGTTGTACATGCCAATCAAATCTTCTGTTTTTAATTAAGCAAAACACATTCTCACTTTGGTAATTCCCCATGTTGACAGCTTGTAGGAAGTAATCACATATTTAGTTGAATTTGGCTGGGATTTGTGCACCACGGACTACATGCCTGAGGCTAGCCATGTCCGCAACACTGAATAACAAGCACATTTACATATTTGAGGAGAGAAATTAAAATTCTTTAGAGCTGTTATGATTTTCAGACCACAAATAAGATGCCTGGAGTTCAAAAAGACAGAACAGAACAGTAAAGTCTTTTAGTTTACAGTTTTAACCTGGTTTAGTCCTTGTTTAGACCATATTGTTGCCTTATATTCAGTGTAAAAAATACTTCCCAAATAATGATGGTTACTCCTGCTTTAGTCATTTCTATGACTTAGTTTATTCTAGATCTAAATTAAGTTGTGTTTTCATACAAGTTAAGTTAGTTTTTAGCCTTGGTTAGGTCCAAGGCAATGTTACCGCATATATTCGAGCAAATGTTTTGCTTGTATTCTGTTTCTATTTTGTATGACTGGGTGAGTTAGGATTAACTAAACCAATCATATTATTAGGGCTGGACAATATGATAAAAAAGAAATGAATAATGATGATTCTTTTCTGTCAACAGTCGATCCTGATTTTTTATTCAAAAGGACAGGTCAAATTTGAACATATGAATGTTATTTGTCAGATACATTTTCTGAACCAGTTGTTCATATCTGATTGTATTACTAAATGTGTTTACTCTCCTGCTTTTGTCCACTCTTTCATGAATTGGTTATTTCTATTTTATGGTTTAGTTATTTTTCCTTGTGCATTTCTCCTCCTTGGTTTAGCTGTAGCTGATTTACAGCTACAGTCTTCAGCCATTTGGTCAATTAAATTGTCTATAGTGTTTAAGTTGACCCCTTATGTGCGGTCATATGTATTTATGTATGTATTTTTTTATATTCAATTTATATGCACAACAGCAGCAGGGAGTTGGAGAAAGAACAGTACTTTATTGTCGCCATAGGGAAATCTGTGCTCTTCATTTGACCTTTCCTTCAGTGCCATCTGTCTCTGTCATCTTCTTGCTAGGCTTGGGCTACTGGGCTACTTTAGCTGGAGGATTGTACCTATTGTGCATGTTTTGGTTGAGCTGGAGTTGTGGGAGCGAGTGGGAAATTTAATCTGCCTTTTATCCTAAGAAGATGCTATATTGCAATTAAGGTACTTTTAGTTGATTAATCAATACACAAGGCAGGTCTTTTGTCAACCAGGAATTTCATTAGTCAATTCCCTGATACTGGTTAAGTCCACTTTTAGTCCTGGTTTAATGCCCTACTATTGACTCAGCCCTGGTTGAGTCCACTTTTAGTCCTGGTATAGTCCTAGTTTAGACTTTATCTTTGTCTATCCGCTCTTTTGCGTATTGTAATCCCCCAAAGTGGTTGGTGTGTATTGGTCCACTGTTCCTGGAGCCTCCCTGTCTCCTCTATGCACAGACATTCCTCACACATCATGCATATTCAAGCTAAATTTAAAAGCCCTCAGTGAATGTTAATGTACACTGTGTCTGTCATTGGGAAGGCCTATGTGCATGAGAATAACCATCAGCTGTCCAGTGTCTCTTGGCTAATTTTAAAGTTTGAATATTACCCAAAATTGACTCTTGTGAGCTTTAGGGATGTTATAATGTTGTTACCTCATCAGTGACATACCTGAAGATGTGTTTTGTTTCATTCACACATGTTTGAATAATCCTGTATTATTAGTCCATCTGCATCTCCAAAGCTCAAAATGCTCCATTCCACCTTGTGATGTCATAGACCTGCAGTTTTACAGCAGCCTTTTACTTTTCATTGGGTAGAGATTGGCAATTCCAAATTGTTCTACTGAAGCACTTCCTGTATTACCACATGACATCACAAGGTGGAACAGAGTGGCTTCTATTTGAGAGAAGAACTCGGCTTATGTTTGTGTGTTGTGTTGTGTTGTGTTGTGTGAATGAAACAAAACACAACTTCAGGTATGTTTGTGATGAGAAATTAACATTATAACATACATCAAAAAAACAATTAAATATACTCAATATACTACACCCTCAAGATTGCCTTGTGCTATCTTCATCAACCGGCCAATTTACAAGTCAGATCCGTGGAAAGGGGACCCTGCTCACATATTTTTTCAAGATGTTTATAGAAAAGATAAGCAAGATAAATAAGATAAATAAGTTAGTGCCATACTGTGGAACATCCCATGCAGAATAATAAATAAAAATAAAAGTCACATTTGTAACATTTGTAATGCCTTTTCATGGGTTTCAGATTTATGAGAAACATGGACTGTTACAATAACAATTAACAATTCAAATGTACATATATTGAATGACAAAAAGTTCTCAAAATGAAACAGCAAATCCCGGAATATAATATGTTTATTTAAATGTAATGTCATAATAATACACAAGTGGTTTTCTGTGAAGGATTAGTGCAGACAGTGGATTGTGAAAACAGTAACTGGCGTTATAGGGTTTAAAACAGTGTGACCAACAGCATTATGCCAGTAGTTTCTGTTTCTTCATCGCATAAAATGACTTATACACTTTGACTCAGCAACATTGTATGAATAAGAGCCTTGTATTCAACACTGTATTTCAATTTTCACACTTTTAAAATGTCTGTACTTGATTTAGTGAGCTCTAAACTTAACTCTGCCCCTCCTCCAGCAGCTGCAGACCAGAAACCCCACAGGAAAAGCCCTAAATATAACCGAACCTATGGAGAGTCCAGTTTTGTGACCTTTGGCCCCAAGGCCACAGATAACTTCCTCTAGTGTTCTCCTCTGCACATGAGTCTGCTTGTGGCACTATAACAGTGATTAGCACCTCACAGCAAATAGGTCCCTCAGTGTGTAGTCTGCATGTATGGTAATCCTCCAGCTATTCACTCCTAATTATCAGCATTCTATTCATGGCTTTTAGCTTCCTGGAATAGGAGGAGTACTTAAAAATATAAAATAAATAAATAATAATGATATTTGTTCAGTTCCCTGTTTACACTGTAAACAACTCCATAAGAGTTACCAGTTAAAAGAAGATTGAAACTCCTCCAAGAAAGGGGCTATATTATACAAAATTGACTCTTGTGAGCTTTAAGAGATGTTATAATAGTTTTGCCTCATTTAAAACATACCTGGAGTTGTGTTTTATTTTTTCCATTCACGCATGTTTGAGTAGATAGATCAGATAAGGTTAACACTGCACCAGACCACAAAGTCCTCAGTGAGCTGTCAGTCCTCTCCTATGTCCCTGTTCCTGATACACCTCACAGTGGCTGTGTCATCAGAGCACTTCTGCATGTGACACAGCTCTGAATTGTATCTGTAATCCTTTATTATTAGTCTGTCTATATCTCCAAAACTCAGATTGCTCTGTTCCACCCTGTGAAGTCATGTGGTAGTTGTCATGTTAACAGCTCTTTTTACCTTTTGTTGAGTAGAGATTGGAAATTCCAGGGCTGAATAGTCTTTAGTCTATAGTCTTTTCAGAATATAGTCTTTTTTTATTTCCCTAGGTATGTTTGTGATGAGGAAGCATTATAACATAGTTAAAAAAAATATTCTCTTTATCCCTTTAATCTTATGTTCTGCTCTCGTTGCTAATCTCTACTGTAAACTGCTGACTTCAAATACAAAGACAAACTAAGATAAAAGAAAAGAAAGCCGCCTTATGTAACTGCATTGTTGACAGAGAATATTTAAACTTTTTGTGCTCAAACTTGTCACTCGCACAGAATGTCCTGCAGCGGTCTCCATCCAAGTCTTTGAACTCACTTATGATGAAAACAGCTTAAAGGTGTATTGTGTATCTTTTCTGGTGCAGGGTCTGTCAAATGCTTTTCTTCACAGAGGTATTATTGCTTTGTCTGGAATGTATAACAGTATAGTACTGTATCTTCTATCCTTTCTATTTTCATGCAGACCAAACCAGACCAAGTTACAGGTCAGATAGGTCAGAGGCGACTCCGCTCACAGTCAGAAGGCCTGTTTTTCTAGGTATTTTTGAGCAGTAAACACACCTGTAAATGAATAAATGTAAAGTAGAGCTGTTTAATGTCATACTGGGGAATATTCCAGGCAGAGCAATGACATATCCATAGAAATAAGTAGGTGATGGACCCCCACCCATAAAGTTATAGTGTGTACCTTTAAGTTGTGTAAAAAGGTTTGGTTATTCTGTATGATCCCAGTTATTTATTCATTTATTTTGTTATCATATTTCTCCAACCCATTAAAAAAACTGTGTAAGTTGGTGGAGAACTTTTGTAGGGTACGCCTGCTTGTGTCTTGGAGATGTTATTGACTTGCCTGGAATGTTCCACAGTATGGCATTAAACCCATATATTGAGCATTTTTTCAAAAGGTATTTTTATTGCCTCACAAAAGATCTGTAACTTCACCTGGTGGCGTGACCAGCTTCTTTCCATACTTACGCATTTACTGCCCGTTACGCCTCGAAGCAACGAAGTCTCTCCAAGGAGATTATCTTCGCTGCAGTTTCCGTAACAGATTGTTTTTCCAAGACAGAAAGCCTCAACCCTCAGAGACTACAGTGGTTTTCTGTTAGAGTTTTCCTTCCCTTAGCCAACCATTCCAGATATATGAAGGCACTGGATGTTCACCTTTCTCCACCCTGCTGGTGACTACATGGGGGTGTGTGTCATGTAACCTGCTGCCAGAGACTTTGTAATACAGAGGGCAGTCCGCTCAAGGTATTGTTAGGATTTAGTGATCCCCCTCGAGGCCCATACCAGTTTTTTGGCCCCTTGTTTCCTTGGTTTTAAGTTTAATGTCACACTATGGAACAAATGAAGGCACTATGCCCAATTTTTTCCCTGTATTTGAGCAAAACATGTCTTACCTTATACAGATATATTGCATAAGCAGCTCTAGAGGTCAAAAATCTGCTATGTGCTGCGCATTATAATAATAATAATTAGGAAGTATGTGTTAGCATGTTAGTTGTTGTTAGCTTTACTCCATCCATCCATCCATCCATCCATCCATCTTCTTCCGCTTATCCGGGGCCGGATCGCGGGGGCAGCAGTCTAAGCAGGGACTCCCAGACTTCCTTCACCCCAGTCACTTCCTCCAGCTCCTCCGGGGGAACCCCGAGGCGTTCCCCGGCCAGCCGGGAGACATAGTCCCTCCAGCGTGTCCTGGGTCTTCCCCGGGGCCTCCTCCCAGCGAGACATGCCTGGAACACCTCCCGAGGAAGGCGCCCAGAAGGCATCCGGACCAGATGCCCGAGCCACCTCAGCTGACTCCTCTCGACGTGGAGGAGCAGCGGCTCTACTCCGAGCTCCTCCCCTGTGACTGAGCTCCTCACCCTGTCTCTAAGGGAGATTAGCTTTACTGTCACGGCTAATTTTTCTTAAGAAAATTAAGTTCAAATCAGTTACAGTGCTCTAATCTATTACAAAAAGTGTGTATGCTGTATCAGATTTGTCTTAAAGGTGCACTGTGTAACTTATAGGGATGTTTCCACTAACCGCTTGTTTCCATGGAGATGTGGATGTGTTTTTATGGCATCTCCACAGATCAGTAACTTAACTTGATGGTGTCACCTGCTTGTTTCCATGGTTCTAAGTTTAATGCCATACCGTGGGACAATTAAGACAAAGCTGTAATAATTCAAGCTTACTCGTGCACGGATGACATCTTAAACCACTTATGTTTTTGATGAGGGAACAATGTTAAGTTGAAGAGTTGATTTTGCCCCCTCTTTAACTCATTAATTTACACAGATACAATGACAGTGCCATTCAGTTGGTGTTAATGTGATCCTGTTATCATGGCCCAGGGTGTGTCCTGATAATTGCTACAGTTAATCACAAGTCTGAGTCTTGGGGGCCGACAGACAATCCTTCTCTCTCATTGATTTGTTACGGTCAGTTAGACTCACCACTTCAGTTTAAGAAGCGTGTCTGAAAACTGAGATTCGAGTCAAATGGAAGACTTCTCAATGAAAATAAAATAAAATCACAAATTAATTGTTCCACTGTGTAGCTATATTTAAGTTTGTAATTTTCACCTCTCTTTTTTCTGTATAGTTACAATCACCTATGACAACCGTTGATCCAGTTTTGACATTTTAAATAGCAATATTCTAAAACGAGTTAATTGAAGAAATCCGTTGACTTTGTAAAGGTCCTCAGAATAAAGAGCCCTGTAGCTGTCAGTCCCTCCTATGGATATGTGCTCATCAGGCTAGTAAGCGGCGAATTTATTTACTTATTTTTTCATTTGCACCAGAACAGCGTCACAGAATCCTACGTGAATCAATGATTGAGAAAATAAGACTGGACACTGAAGTGAGAACAGAGCAGTGGGCGAATATACTGGTGGTGATGAAAACAAGAGCTGATTGGAGCAATGATGTCTTGAATACAGGATTACACAACCATGTATGAATCACTCTAAATTCAACTATGAGTTTGGGTAAATAGTGAATGAGAAACAACTAGAACATGGTATATTAAAAAAAAAAAAAAACTCTAAAAGGATTATTTTTGCTTAGGTCCACGTTAAAGCATAATTCTAATTTTCCTAATGACACATAATTTCCATAATTTCCATAATTTCGGCGGCACGGTGGCTGAGTGGCAACACTCATGCCTCACAGCAAGAAGGTTGCGGGTTCGATCCCCGGGTCGCCCGGGCCTTTCTGTGTGGAGTTTGCATGTTTCCTCCCCGTGTCTGGATGGGTTTCCTCCGGGTGCTCCGGTTTCCCCCATCAACCAAAAACATGCAACACCCTATGAACAGTTTACAACAAGGGACCGGCAGGGAGTTCCTCCCTCCTGTGGGCTCACCACCTGCAGAGAGGTTCATAGGGTGTGGGTCTGGTGCACAGAGTAATGGGCAGCGTGCTGCCCCCGCGACCCAGACGGATTAAGCGGGAGAAGATGGATGGATGGACATAATTTCCATAATGTCAACCTCAATTGTGATTTAGGCTCTACATCACTGTATCACCTTTATCCATTTTCATATTTTATTTTAAGTATGTATTTTCAGTTCTCAGGCTCCTCGGATCAATACATTCCTATCAGAACATTCTGATTTTGACCAGAATCAGAATGTTCTGATTCTGGTCAAAATAAATGGAACAAGATGACATGATATATTTATTTACAGTCAACATTTTAGTCAGTGTTTCAGTCTTTGGTGGTTTCACAGAACCAAGGTTATGTCAGTTTTTGTTACCTTCAAACAGTCTTATTTCAGTTTCTGTGACTCTTCCCACTGTTAAAAGTGACAAAAACATTGTGTTGACATTATGAAATTATTTGAACATTGCTGCATCAGATGTAATGTGCTTTTTCTCATATTTGTGTCTATCAAATGTCTGAATACCATATTTTGTGCCTTTAATTTACTCTTTTTATTATTCTTATTTCATAGAACCAGGGTTATGTCAGTGAGTATTTCCTTCAGATAAACCAAGTGTGCAAGCCTCTTTCATACTCCCACATTACGCCCTCATTTTGTGTAAGGGACAAACCAAACAGTCTGTGGGACAAACATGAGTAATCGGATTCACTGTGAGCAACGGCGCACTCACTCTCGGCTCAACAAGTCCAGACAAATCCGATCAGTTTGAACTCTCAAGACAGAAACTACAGCATCATGTTTTGGAGTAGGACTAAACAAGAGCTAAACCAGAACTAAACAGGGAACGGGCCAAGTTTTACCAAGGCCAAAACACGTCTAAAGCATGACTAAACCAGGACTAGACTATGGCTAACAAAACAAAAAATTCAGCTCCAGTGCTGCAGTTCTCAACTTGTATGATGTGTTTAAGGTAATATTTACTGTTTACTGGTACTTTCCTAAACCAGGAAAGTACCAGAGCTAAACTATGACTAAACCAAAGCTAAACTGGGACTAAACTAAGTCTAACAAAACTAAAATGGCATATGCTACTGCAATCTGAGATTAAGTGGTACCAGAACTATGCTGCTGTGGATAAACTAGGGCTAAACCTGGACTAAACCAGGAATCAACCAAGACTAAACCAGAACTAAACAACAGCTGATAAACCAGTTTAGGTTTTCCTGTAAAATACATATGGTGGTTTTATGCAGTATGAGTTTCTGTGTGGGCAGTATTAACCATAAATATTTTGATGAACCACTGAACTCTCTTCTGTTTCAATTTAAAAAGATAACAATTTCATTTATTTATTTATTTTTACTTTAAGCATAGCCTGTAAAAGGAGAAAGATTGAGAGAAATTAAAATAAGAAAGCATTTTCAACTGGCAGAAATTTAGTTTAACATAAATAAGAATATTAGTGTAAAGCTGCCCCCAACAATATAACAGGTTTGTAAAATTGCTGTATCATTTTTGCAGCGCAGCCTTGTATATCAGGTCTGTATGCCCTGGCACTTGTGTGCTGTATAGATCCATATAAACAGAGGTGTTTCATATGACTCATTTTCTTACTGTACATGTTCAGATGCAATCACCATCCTGTCCCTTAACTGTGAGAAGATCCTAATCCTTCGATTCCCAGACACACCCAGAGGCCAAGGCCAAGCCGTCCAATCAAATCACTGCTTTACCCCCATGCAAATTCAACCCCCGCCCCTTCTCGAAACCAGCTGTACTGTCATCATTTTGAACTTAACAGTTTTGAAGTTCCCAGAATTAGATGCAACTTTGAATTAAACCTGCCCATGTCAATTATTAATGGAAGTCTATCTGTCTGTTTTTAAAAAAATAACTATACTGACACGTAGCAATTGTCAATATAATACTACAATACCACATTGTAAAAACTAAAACAACAAAAGCCACTGTACCTGATATTTACTGTCTTAAAAACATAAAAAACCAGAACTAGTTCATTGTGAACAGTTTGCAGCAGTCCAGTTTATTAGTGCTTTTCACACTAAAGGCGTCAAGTTCTGCAGTGACTGTAAAGCTAATGACAACTAGCATGCTAACACACAGTTCCCAATTCTCTAATAATGAAATGCAATTGTGATGACATTTGTTTTACATGTTTACAGTTACCTGGGACACCTGCATACTATTTTATTGACAGTATTCACCTGTATTCAGAAATAGCATGTTTCAACTGTCAACAGAGCCGCTGTACTGTTGTTAGACAGCACTATTATGTTTATGACACTTTAAAATGGTGACCTCACAAAACACAGTAATAAAAGAACCACTCTACAAAAGAAGCCTCACTTGTTATACAAATGTGTAACATGTCAGTAGATGTATAATCTATAGGTAGAAACTACGCAAATTAAGATAACTTCTGAATGAATCTAGTAATACATATACCCAAAGATGGGAGCAAGGAATAGTTTCCCCCATATCGATTGTATTGTGATTGCATTGTGCCATAAATTGCACACATGTTGCACAATATGTCTTCTTTGAAAATATTGTTTTTAATTCCCCCTTATATAAATACTACTGGCCTACAGAACATCTACAGATCCTCTGAAACCCAACAGTTTCTTTTCCGTGTAGCTTCCATATTGTATTTTAACCCACAAACATGTGATGTGTATCTGATACTTGGTAATGACATCATTCATTTCCAAACAAGCTCCACTCAAAACAAATTGTTCAGTCCACTCCACTTTTCAGTGGCATTTCTAAAGTTGTGTATTGGTTTTGTTAAAGGAGCTGACACCAGTGCTTCTGTGTTTACAGTAGGAAGTGCAGGAGAAAACCTGTGACTCCTGTTATGAGGCCCATTGTTCACTTGTCATTAAACATCATTTACTTTTATTACTCACAATCACAATAATTGTTCAAAATAATAAACTTATTTGACCTAAAATTCTTACTTTAAATTAACATAAAAGCGTATTATAAGAAACCACTAAAAGACGTTCATTAAAAGTGCACTATGTAACATTTCTGGAGTTCAGTTGCTATTTGCTTGTCTCCATGGAGATGCTATTGCTTTACTAGAAATGTTGCACAGCATGGCATTCACCTTATCCACCTTGCACTCTTTAATAAAGCTGGGTTTTTTACTCATAAATATATACATTTGTGAGTGGAATGGCCTCCCCACAGATCTGACTTGTAACCTGGCCTGGTGCCATTCTCTGCTTGTTCCAATGGAGATCGTTTCTGTTGAATATTTCAGGCAAAAGAACCACAAAGCTTTTTCACAGCTCCAATGCACAACCTCGTCTATGGGTCGTTAGTGCCATTGTAAGTCTGTGTATAGTATCTTGTTGTGCTAATGCTAAAGGTGCTGAACACTTTGTCGGCTGGAGCCTTTGAAGCAAATGAGCCATAAGACCCTGTGTTTAGTCCTTTATTATGTTTGTCCTGATCTCTGTAAACAGCCACATTCACACTCATTCACAGGGTTTTGTAGTGTGTGCTTTGAAAAAATAAAGACTAAATAAAGAAAACGACTTGTTGAAAACACAAATGTTTAGTGCTGTTTACATGACATTAGGTGAAATCATTTATTACACTTAATTTGTTAATTTAAAGGTCCAATATAATGCAAACCTTAGTAATGCAATAATGTTGTTATGTCATCAAAAATGTTCTGTTATGTTATGTTTCATTTACACGTCTGAGTAAACCCGCATTATTAATCTGTTTACATGCCCAAAGCGTTAAATGCTCTTTTCCACATTGTGATGTCACGTAGTGGTAATTTACAAGCTCCTTTTACCTTTTGTTCTGTTGAGATTGACAGATCCAAGTTTGAAATTAACCAAATCGTTCTAGTGAAAGTGTATAGAGCTGCTCATAATAAGAATTCATGTTTTTCAAGGTATTTCAAGGTGATTTATTGTCTAATAATCAGGGAATGTTTGTTAGCATGCTAGTTGTTAGTATTACAGTTCTAGCCAAACCCACTTGTCTCTGAAAGTTGTCAAAAGTACTTATAGACTAATTAGGTTGCTTGAAACACATAATTAAAGAATAGCTTTGCATATACCAGAAATGTTTGCATCTTTGATTGTTTTGTCTCTTTATTTTCTTATATAGAAATACATACATTATACATTATTGCAGTGCGGCTCAATCTGCTGACTCAAATGCAAATGTTATTTCTATCTAAAATAAACCATTCAAAGTAATAAAGCAGTGTTTGCCCAGAGGCTCAGAGGACAGTTCCCACTCTGCACCGAAACTGACAGTTTATGTTTTGACAGTAAGACAAGGCTCCCAGCATGAAGCCATCTGACAGGTTCCACTTTAATAAGACCTGAGGATACTGGCGAACAGCACGCAGCATTAACCGAGTAAACAAAGAGCTCTATGAGACAATAAGTGTGGGATCTATTACACCAGATGCTTTGCCAGGAGATGTGGAAGAAGGGCTATACTTTAAGACTTTAGATTAAAAGTACACTGTGTAACTTTTCTGGTGGAGGCTCCGTCAAATGCTTTTCTTTATGGAGATTTTATTGCTTTGTCTGAAATTTTTCACAGTATGACATTAAACCTTTCTATCAGTCAAATCAGTCGAAGTTACAGGTCAGATCTGTGGAGAGGCAACCCTGCTCACAGTCAGAATGCTGTTTTTTCCAGGTATTTTTGAGCTATAAAACCACCTGGAATTGAATAAATGTAATGTCGGTGTGTTTAATGTCATATTGTGGAAGATTCTAAGCATGAAACAAGTAGCCGACACACCCCCAACCAAAAAGCTACACCGTGCACCGTTAACAAATACAATAGATAATCATAACATTTAGTCAGGAGTTAAGCTTGATCTATAATTTGATGATGTTATAATATTGAAAAAACAAATACAACTTTATGATTCACAAACAGAATCTGACTATTCATTTGGCTTCATCAACTTGCCATATTAATCTTATGGATTTAGGTGCTCTCAACTGGCAACAGTCACATCTTTGGGGCTGAATAATGGCAACAATAATGTCACTGTTTTCTTATACTACCAGTATGAGACATTAGTGCCAGTTTTTGTTTCATGTGAGTCGATCCAATTACAGAAATATAAACCCAAAACAAGTCAAAACCTACACATTTGACAGTTAAAGACCAAATTCTGACTTGTCCTCCATCTTTTTCAATTTTAAACTGTATTAGTGTCTATTGTCAGTATTGTGAATGAGTGAATTGAATATCTCTGAATGCGTGGATGGCTGCTTACCCTATATTAGTATATCTATCCACATTGCCTTGAAACTTACTGTGAAGTTTTTGTTTTTCTCTGTGATATTTTAAAAGGGTGCAGGCCACAGTGCACATATAAAACAGAAGATTGAAATCAGAACTAAACTAATACAAAAAACAGCATTTCAGACATTTTGTTGTTATTATTATTTGCAATTACGCCTAAATAATCGCTTTTGCAATTTGCCACAGTTTAAATTGTGATTATGATCTGATTAAAGGGCCCGTACACATGTTATTTCCTTGTACTTATCTTATCTTTAGCCCTAGTGCAGACATCTTATATAAGCAGCTATTGACTTCAAAATACATCCTGTAGGCATCTGAATGCACTTGTCTTGATTATTGTCTGATAATCAGGAAATGCACGATAGCATGCTAGCTTAACTGTGAAGTAAACGTCTGGTCTCTGACAGTTGTGAAAAGGACTTATAAACTAAATTGAGTGAGTTAGTAGGATGCTCAGGACCACTGAAAACTGTTTAAAATGAACTTGCTCTGTTTTCTGTTTTTCAGAATCAGGTACAGTGCCTGTGCTGGTGCATGTTTTGTTTTGATCTTTTTGACCTAGTTTTCAAAGACTTTCAAAACCATATGAACCCTCCTCTTCTTTGGCCTTACCCAGATGGACCTGTCAGAGCACCTGTCAGATCACCTGTCAGAGCACTTGTTGGGGTACCTGCCGATTCCCAGGACCTCGAGCCAAAACGCTGCTCGCAAGTGTCTGTGAAACCCAAAAACCTGAACGAAACTGGAACGTGGCCAAAGGAAGAGAGCGGTGAATGTAACTGACACAAGCAAAATCACAACAACACATCCTGGGAGAAAGGGCATGACTGGAATCACATGGGAACTAAACCAGTCCAACATGGCTGAACCGATTATTGCTCAATGAATGAATAAACTTAATTACTAATGTTCGTTCTCAGACAGCACAATGAGCTGTCGTCCCTTCCTCAGAAAGAGCAAGTCTTGTTTTGTTTATATTCTTACATGATCAAATAAAATAAAATGGATTAAAATGAAATTAAGTTATACAGAGCCCTGGATTGTGAAGTCACACAACATTCATTTTCAGTTAATGTTAAACCAATGGAGACTTTAAGATGCTGAATACTAAACTCCAAATCTCAGATGTTTTATGGCACTGTAGAGTGACAGATGAATTTGCCAGCAGTTTTAACATAGTTTTGGCCAATGTGTCTCTATGAGAGTTTTGCACTGGTGTCACAAACATGGGGGGTTTCCATGGACGGTAACAGCCAATTTTTGTTGTTCCATCCAGTGTAACCCAATTTATATTAATCACATGGTCCATTAAGACAATACATTTATGAAACCACGCCACAATATCAGCAGACTAAAAGAGCTGTTCCCAATTATAAACCATGCATGATTTCAGAATGAACCCTCCTCTGATGTTGAACATGACAGAGAAACAACAGGCCGTTGTTTCTATATGATTCTCATTCAACAAAATGCCGCACCATTGACATTTTGCATGTTTTAGATTGATGGGAAAAAATAAACAAACAAATAATTATAATTACTGGTAGAAAAAAAAATCAAATTAGAATAATATATGACCTACTTGTCACTGCCTGTAGACCTACTTGTCAGAACATTAGGACTACTGAAGATGAATATTGTGATAAACGCTGCTTATTATTTGGATAGTCACACAGTTTTGGTTCAAAGGTCATGTTCTTCCATATGTGTTTTGTCTCTGGATTCAGGGGAAAGACGTCATAAATCACACAAGATGGAGAGATTTGAGAGACAAATGAGTCTGTAGGCTGCAGTGTCCTTTAAAGATGCTAAGAGGCGTAGCATTGCTAACCTTTACCTGCCCTCAGCACCTCTGAAGACGACAACAAACAGGACCTGAGAATGGAACATGTGGCTCACAGACTTTATCTCACTCATCTTTGCTTACCTAAAAAACTTAAACATTAAACACAACATTAAAAATGACAACAATAAAAATGCAATTATTTATTAAATCTGCAAAAAAAAGAAAACAAAAACTTTTTTTTTTAAGCAAATAAAATCAGGTAAATAGGTAAAATGTCTGGCTCAATGACACCTGACATAATCTAATTGCCAATATTATGTCTAGTGGGCTATATTTAAACCACAACTACTTCTTGAAATAAGCTAAACCTAAAAAATAGATTAAAAAAACACTCAAATAAAGATGTCTTCAATCACTCAGATAATAAAAGAACAAAAGAAGATTAAGTTATGTTGACTGGACTAATTTATTTTT
>KN492561.1:586-13615 GCA_000787155.1 Scartelaos histophorus
GCGATACATCTCTACTTAGAAATATTGCAATAAACGGTAATATTCAAACTGCTTTATGCCACTAACACAAAGCAGGATATTCAAAGTGAACCAATTTTTAAATAAACATCATCATTAAAAGTGCACTGCATGACATTTCTAGTCCGCCTCCTGCTTGTCAAGAACAGCTCAAGTGACTTATTACATAAAATCAAACATTTCAACACTATAGAAAATAAGCACACATGAAAATATATTGTTCCATCTTTCATACGTACTGAACAATAAGTCAATGTGGTAATTATGGTGACAGGCCTATTTAACAATTTTTTTTTTTTTTCCACTTTAAAGGTGCACTTTTATGGACAGCACCCGCAACCTCTTTGTCTCCATGGAAATGTTACAGCTTTAATGCTTCACTGTTTAAATTGTCCGCACTAATCTGTCTTGCATTTATTAATTCAATTCAATTTATTTTTGTATAGCCCGAAATCATAACAACAGTTATCTCGGCGGGCTTCACAAAATGGTTAATTTAGCAAACAAAGATGTCAGAGAATGAAGCAGAATAAGAAAAAAATTATAATAATTAATGAATAATTCAAAAATACAGAATGTCCAACAACAAGCAGGCAAATTGATAATTGTCCCAGCATCTCCTGTCCTTAGACCCTCCTTCTTCGGCAAGGAAAAACTCAAAAAAAAAAAAAAAAAACAGTGGGAAAAAACCGAGAAACCTCAGGGAGAACCAAAATTAAAGTACATTATTTATGCTCAAAAATATTTAAACATCTGTTCTTACTGTAAATGGGAGAGGGGTCATCTCTCCACAGATCTGACCTGTAATTTCGCTTACAACTCTCCATGGAGACAAGCAGGTGACGGACCCTCAAACAAGGGTCCAAGTTACACAGTGCACCTTTAATGTCTCTAATGTGTTTTCAAGCGAAACAGAGTCATCACTAGACTCATTAATAAACATATTTTCAAGTATATTTCAAGTGTGTTTCGGAGCCATTGACAGTTGTGTGTCATTGAGATTATAAAGCCTAAATTGTATGCTACTTAATCTTTCATTTCAGAGTCATTAACAGTTCATTTGAATAATGGAAAAAGTGCTTCAAAATTCTAACATGTTTAATTGAAGTCTGAAAAAATAAAACAATTTGTATGTTTTAAAACACTTTATATACACTCTATTGTATTGGTAGTTTGAGAAGGATTTTAAACATTACTTGTAGGAATATTGCACCCATTTTAATACATGCTAACATATTTTAATAGCTTCTGCAGTATCACATCTGTATTCAATTGTGAGCCTGGGAATTGGACCAACAACTCTTTTTAACAGGTGTCTTAAGTGTTGTTCTAACGTTGCCCAGTTTGAAACAACACTTTGGACTTTGGTTGCATTTTCCACCAGAATTAGTTCTTCAGACCAATATTTTTTAGTTTTAACCCCCATGTAATAGAATGAAGAGTACCTCCAATAATAACAGGGAAAAACATGCCAGTTCTTCTAGTTTTACAAACTGTTGCACTAATAGGTTTTTAGTTTGGTGTTGCAACGAGAAAAAAGTGTCCAATTACTATTCGCTCTTTCACACCATCTGCACACAAGCTATTTATGCCGGTCTGAGAAGTATTTTTGATCATTAGCGTTTTTGTAATATTGCAAAAACGGTTTGGGAATTGAACCAACAACTCTTTTAACAGGTAGTTGTGCCTCAAGTGTTCACGTTCACGTTGCCCACTTTGTAAAAACGCTTTGCACAAGATTTTACCTTCTAACCAGTATTTTTTATTTTCAATCCCCGAGTTGATAGATTGAAGTGTACCTCCAATAATAACAAGCAAAAAACACGGCAGGTTTCTAGTTTTACAAAATGTTACGCTAATAGCCTATCTATTTAGCTTTGTGTAGCAACAAGGAAAAGAAAAAAGTATCCAATTAGTATTCCCTCTTATATTATCATTCATGTAAGACGTATTTTCGCCGGCTAGTCTCTGGAATCCATAACGCCGCTAACAAGCTAGCCTCCATGTTTTGTAATTATTGCTCCAGACGTGATCTGTCAGTAGCTTTGTCGCTCGAGGCCTGAGCAACAATAAAGACACACCGAATGTCTTGACCAAATTCTGGGGTTACTCAGGGTTGCGTCTTATCCCCGGCGGTGTTCTCGCAGGTTCACAAGCATCTGAAGCTCCGCTCAATTCTGCCCCATTGATCTCCATGTCGGCTAGCTCCCCGCGGGCTAGCATTTATCAGTTAATTGGGCTTTAAGCTAGGTCCACTTGGCGGGAGGGCGTTCTGGCGACAGCTCAATACAGAACAAGAGCCTGGCTAAGAGATGCCGGGAAACAAAAGAGCTTCATTGTGGCCGTTGCTGAGAGCGGTAAAAATAGTCCATGTTTTATCTATGGTTATACAGCGAACGAGTGGGGTAAGGGAGACACTTTAAATCCATGTGTTGTCTGGAAGTGCTTCCATTAGGCGTGGATGAGAGTCGTTTGTCTTTATGAACAGATGGGTCGATGGGGTAAAAGACAAAAGCAGTGAATGCATTTTTCCTTATGTAAAATACAGCCATTTATATACGCTCTATTAGATTACATCGTATTTGGAATGCATGTAATACTGTGAAAATGTGTCAACTGAAAAAATACAAGTATATCAAGAAAAATTACACATTTGTATATCCTTTCATTGAAAAAAATAACAAAAAAAACACAAAATAAAATCATAAAAATATATTAATAAATCAAGTTAAAAAAAATTGTAAAAAAATTAAAAAAAAAAAATTGTTTAAAAAAAAAAAGGGTTGAATTCTCGGACTCAGTAACTTTTCTTCTTCTCACTATGTATAGATATTCCAGGTAGGCGAGGACATTTGAATTGCAATTTATGCTTTCAGATCAGGATTCAGTTCACAATGTGCAGTGGGAATGCTGCTGTGAGATATGAACATGAACTAATTCGAATTTTTGGTTTTATTTTTTTATTCTATTACCTCAGAAATGACTGACTTTACGAAATCAACATTGAAATTTCGATCTAATTCTCTAATCTAAGATGGTGATTTTAGCTTGTTAGCATGCACGGTGAAGTAAAAGTATTAAAGTATTGTATTTAATTATAAATCTGAGGTATCTGCACTTTACTTGAGTACATTTTTAAGTGGGTACTTTTACTTCACTACATTTGAGAGCAGGTATATTTACTTTCTACTTCACTACATTAGTGAATAAGACTGAAAAGTAACAGCATTTTTCATTATTGTTTGAGACCTACTGAAAAGGCTGAGGGTTTATTTTGTATCATGTAAGTTTATACTTTGAGCAAACACAAAACTACAAAGAAAAACATCTAGACTAAAAAAAACAACTATTAATTCAAGTGTTTCTAGTGAGCAAAATTCAACTGAAATCTTGAACAGTGCACACATTTTTTTACTCTTTAAGTACATTTTTAAACAGGTACTTTGATGTGACTTTGACTACTGTGACTTTTACTTGACTAATCTTTTGCCTCTGTATCTGTACTTTAAGTCAAATACAGAAATTGAGTACTTCTGGTACATGTAACAGCAGATCCATCCACTCCTTTAAACGAATTCTGCAAGTCACTATAGACGTGTAGTCGTAATGATATGGCCGATCGAACCTTTAAGATCGCTCAACAGCTTGTCTAAGAATACGAATGGTCTTTAAACCTTTTCCCGACTTACTGTGTAGTGTGGAGCTAGTTTGAGTATCATTAGCCGGTGAGTAAAACAGCCATCGTGTCATGTTCCTCATAACAAACAGCTTTCACAGTTGTGCAGAATATCAATGCCGCTAGCGCCTCCAGTATTAGCCCTTTAATAAACTGTAGAGACGCGTGGCTAATGCTAACGCCGGCGAGCTCATCATGACTAATACTGGTGTGGACTTACAAAGCGACCCACGTGAGCCGATTTATCTTCCATCACGGTTTGAAGTCCGTACGACCGCCATATTAAAATTCCATAATCGTCATTTTTTTCTCTCCCGTCGCAAGGTCGTTAACAATTTTCGTCACATCTGTCTCCCGGCCGCTGGGGGGAATTCATTTCGCGCGATGGATTCGTAAGTGATTGATTCGCCAGGTTGCCAGATACCGCGCGCAGAAACGTGCGCTCTGTACTGTATGTTTGGTCGGTGGTTGCCGTGGAGACAGCCTCTGCGTTCGAGGGACATCGGAACTGACAAGCGATACGAAGCACACAGATCTAATCAGAGCGAGCAGCCACGCAGTCGAACCCCAGAGATGTGAAGACAGCCTTGAAGAATCTGAGCAAGAGCTATCAATTATACTTCTAAATGTTTACGTACAGGTGGAGAGATGTGTGCTTGCTATTTTCCAGGGCACTAGACTGTGTAGTTTACCAGGCAACAGTATTGTCATTTTATAGACGCACTTTGGAGCCTTATGCACGAACTGCCACCGAAAATGCACCAAAAATAAACACATTGCAACTGCAGCATAAGACTAACTTTAGCGTTGCAGGGAAAGTGGACTCTTGAGAGCTTTAAGCCATTTTTACCCCCTCAAAACCCCGAATTAACCCTTAATTATCACGTTGTCTACATCTCCTGAGTTGAAAACGCTCTGTTCCACCTTGTGATGTCATGAAGCGGCAGTGTTTCCTTTACCTTTTGTTCAGTAGAGAATTTATAGAGAAATCCCGCACACCGTCTTACTTGCAAATAGTGAAGATTTATTAGGACATGCAACGTTTGGGCACTAGGCCTTCATCAGACAAATAGAGAGTGAGAGCTCAGGTGGCGTCTTAAATAGGGCGTGGCCAAGCACCCAAGGGTGGCAGGTCGTAAAGGCACAGTGAACCCAAAAACACAACATAATTCAAAATACAAAGACAATCATTAAACAATATTAGTAATCATATTGCTAATAATAATAGAAAAATTATAAAAATACAACAATACAACAATACAAAAATACAACATACAACAGCACAGACATGACATTTGTTCACTTCGTTTCTGTGGCATTGAGAATGTCCCTCCTCCACCCAGAGGAGGAGACCACGACCGTCTTCTCAAACAAAGGGAGGCATTCTGGATCCATACTCTCCAAACTTTAGCTCCCAAAGGTCTTAATGATGATTTTAATTTGGGTATTTTCTTGTAAATAACAGATGATTAGTCTGTCACTTTGTCTCTGTTGGGTTGTACATGGGCTGGGTTATATGATCCTTGTGTATATATAGTTATGTATATATCACGCCAGTCTTACTCCATAGTTGGGTGTTTATATAATATCTATGTGTATTCAGATACTCTTCTGTTATATTTTTGTATTTTTATATTTTTTCTATTATTATTAGCAATATGATTACTAATATTGTTTAATGATTGTCGTTGTATTTTGAATTATGTTGTGTTTTTGGCCACCTGAGCTCTCACCCTCTATTTGTCTGATGAAGGCCTGGTGCCGAAACATGTTGCATGTCCCAATAAATCTTCACAATTTGCAAGTAAGACAGTGTGCGGGATTTTTCTATATGTTCTTGAGTCGCTCTCTCTCCTCCAACGCACCCGTTTTGAGGAATTGATGTGAGAAGTTCTCATCCTTATGTTCAGTAGAGAATTGAAAATCCAAAGCTGAAAGTGGTGAAGGGGTAAGAAACAGTGTAAAGATGAAATACTGATTGACATGATATAGCTTTATCTATTGTTGTACAGTTGTATGGAGTACGGTTTCATAATACAAAAATACAATGTAATCGTTCTTTTTTTTCCATTCCTGCGTTACTGGTATTGTTAGTGTTAGTATAAAGCGTGACCTCCCTTGGCCTCTCCTCAGCTCGTACGTGTTGAACAAAGCCGAATCACGGTTGCACTTATGAATGATTAATGTCCACATCCATAAAGTGTATAAATAATTTGAAAGAGACATCTCCGCGACGCCCGTTGTTCTCGATCCGTTGAACACATATTTTCTTTTGGCGCTCCCAGATCAGACCGCGGCCTCAGACACAACCGTCGCGTTTTTATACGGTCATAAAGCTGCTCCCGCTCATATTGTTTTTATAGTATTCCCAGCATGGTGATTTACAGTAACTGGAAAGGAACTGTCCGGTTAGCCGGCGCAGCCCCGTGAAGCGCTCCAAAGATGTTTCATTGGAAAAAACCTCGTGCTAGCAAAACAATGTCTGCCTGATAAACATTATTACGACAATGAAAGTTTAGCGCTAATGCAATTGGAGCTGTCTCTGTTTGATTTATGCATTCAAGGACACATAGAAAGTGCACAGTACATACTTTTAAGACTATTTTTAACCATTGTTTGTTTCATATAGATGTTCATTTCTTTATTTTACATTTATTTCCTCATCAAAAACATACCCAGAGTTTAGTTTTGTTTCATTCGTGCATATTTAGCACACAAACCTAAGCTAAGTCAGTCCGTTATGGTCAAACTGTGTTAAGAAAAAGCTCAATTTAAAATCTAACTCGTAATACAAAGCTGCAAAGTATCCGATGGGTTCATTCATGGGTTTCCGTTGTTATAGGACAAATTTAGAGGACTTTAAATTGTTAAATCCTATGGCAACAGTCCCAACTTTTCATTCATGACATCGTTTTAAGTCTCTAAAAAGTCTCTAACTGGTTTAAACAGGCCTATTGGCAAATCCTAAATACTTTTTGCACACTTTTATGCTAGTTCTTGCTCTTTTCTATTACTCTTTCACTCACTGATGACAAGTTTCCCTATAGGTACAATAAAACATGTCTCACATTATTTCTAACACATTGAAATGATACAATTGCAGCCCCTATTTAAGCCTTCACAAAACTCCATTTAAACTGCTGATAGTACATGTATCCAATGACATTTTCCATAATTGAACATCACAGTAAATCTGCTTGTTATGAAATGCCGTGCGCGGACATCGTTCTTAATCCCTTCCTGCGCAAGGGCTTGGAGGAAGTGGCTGATTAGCCCTTCTGTAGCATCACCAGGGCCGGCCAGTCGCATAGAGACCATCTCCTCATTCATCTCGCGCTCCTTTTGTTGTGCCGCTGCTAGGAAACACACAGGATCTCACTGTAAGCTTTGTACCAGACAACAAATAGCATGTGTTAAGGATTAAAAGTGTCCAACTCACTCAAACATACAGCCAGAGGAAGCAAAGAAATACTGTTACTACTGCAGTCGCTGTGCAGAAATATCACTGTTGGTAATATACTGCAAGGTAAATACAATACTACTGTTTGAATTTGAACATGATTGACTAATCGACTATTTCTAAATGCATCGTCTCATGTACATTTTTATGTCTTGTATAGTCATATCTGAAATAAGGCAGAATGATGGAGAAGTGGCTGCCATTTTGTGCCATAGACCTTCATGTACACACTCACATACTGTATAGGCGAAGGCGGATGACCCAAGATTGGTAATAAGTAATACAATTTACGAAATACGAAATAAACGATTTTAATAAATATGAATCACATTTATTTCCGCTAATAATTAATAATGATTTTTTTTTTCTTAATAATAATCTCATAATGTACAGTATTTTATTTCTGGCCACTTCTGGACACTTATGGACTCAATCAGCAGTTGCAATCAGCAATTAGGACATACAATTAAAAAACTTTAAAGTGCATTCATTTGGGTAATCTTATTTAAATACATTTTTTTTGCGTCTAGATTTGAATGTCGGGAGTGAACTGAAAGGATTCATCAGTGTTCATTCCCTGAACAAAAACCCAAAAAATACTCATTTCTACCTCCATATTTCTAACTGCTTCTGACAGAGGATTGGCTATACACTAGATCTCAGCTTGTTTAATATCGATTTAATATTTGCACATATTTTCAGTTACCTCTACGGTTGTCAAAATGATCAACAATCTGATACTAATTGATGCCAAAACCAGCGCAGAACCTAGACACTCATTTGAGCAGATATCAATACTAAACATAATTGAATTCACAGACAGAAATGAACCTTTCCTGAATAGTGTAGAATGATCTTTAGCTGTACCTGGACCACTGAGGAACTACACCGATAAAAGACAGCATGGTTTTATAAAAGAAAGTACTACGATGTTAATAATAATGTTGAAAATCAGATTCTATGGTCTAAATAAATATAGTTTTTTATTATCATGGTGGTTTGAGAATCATTATTGAGTATCGAGTCTAGTCCTTAGTGTGGAAATCAAGCTTGAAAATGTGGAAAGCAACAACAACCTTACTTCCCACCTATTTCCGAGAGTCCCATTTCACATTTTTATTTTCCGGCACATAACTTTTCGCTGCAAAACCACTTGCGCCCGCCTGCCCACCCATCCGCCCAAGCATCCCTTCTACAAGTGTTCCTACCACACCATGATCCCCTGAGCTCTGTACCACTTTCTATGGGATTGCCGGCGCGCACGGAAAACCCTCAATCAATAACACGCCCGGGCCTCATACGGCACAAGTGGTGTTGCCGACGGAGACCATTTTCGAAAAACCGCGAAGAGAGCAGCCCGCCGCGCTTTTTTTCCACTGCTATACGGTGTTTGCGGAAAGGGGTCGTTTTGATCTGGCAACCCAAGGAACGGGCTTTGATCAGCGCGCTCTTGTTACCGTGGAAATTTTGTGTTCTCCGCTGCGTTTGTTTGGGAGAGAAGGGGAATTTTTGGCAGGCGAGCGGCGTTAAACCAGAGATCTCGTTTGGCTTTTCATGATATGGTGTAATGGTAGGAAAGGATCAGGGGGAATAACTAGGCAGCCTGTTATGAAATATATTCTATGTAGAGCACATGTTTTGTGTTTTGCATATTACGGTTAACTCAATTCAGCATGAAAGAGAATATCCTTTCATTATCGTCGAGGATTCAAGGCCTCGTATTGTCGGTTTGCTGCTCAGTTGGTGGAGCGTTCGTCTACTGATCTAACGGTTGCCGGTTCCCGACCTAAAAAAACATCATTCACGCTGTTGATTTGTCATTCACCTGCAAATTACTGATGAATACTGTTCTTGTGTCCTTGGGCAAGACGCTTAACTCTGCCTACGCTGGTGTAGAAATGTGAGCGCGAATGGGAGAGTAGTTCCTTAACGTTAAGTGCTTTGAATGCCCGATGAAGATGGAAATGCGCAGTGTAAAAATATAACCAGTTACTACTTAAATCATTTGATAGTTGCTCATTTCTTACGATTGGTCCCAGATGCATCTCGCCTTTTTTTTTTTGTGGAGTGGAAGCACGAGCGAAATCTGCACAATAGGTCAAATCCTCCAGCTAAGTTAGCCTTGACCAAACCTTGCTCGAGACCTGGAGATGATTGTCTCCGTTATTTTCGGCAATGTAACGGCATCACCATGGAGACGAGCAATTCGCGCAGAAAAGTTGCACAGGGTACCTTTAAACTTCAAACATTCCAGCTAGCGTAGGAAAGCGTTTCAAGTATATACGACATCCTACTGTTTAGCTCGGTCCGTAATCTGCCGTCTTTTACCGCTCCCGTAAGCCTTTTGTGTGGCTGGGACCGTCTCTCCTGCGTCTCCCTCGCCGATATTAAAGCTAATCCCGCCAAAAAAAGGCAAAAAAGAAAGAAAGAGGGAGCGATAAAAGTGTATAGAAGGAGGAGAGATGCGCGGGACAGAGGGGAGGAGACATCACAAGGCTACTGATACCGCGCTAATGCTCCCGCAATCCTCCACGCCGACTCCAGGCAGACAGCGGACCAGCCGTCTCCTAAATCCTGTTCATTTGTATTCGGCACACAGAGGAAGCATGTGTCTGTGATGTTATTAATACTGCAGTCTTATCTGGTGTCAGCAAAGGCCTCGATACACCAGCAGATAGGAGTAAATACTCTTTTACTTCGCATGTGGCGGTTCTGATTTAGTGTTATTTTTGGACTGATACTTAGAAATACATTGCACTGCTCTTGTATTTGAACTCATGCATTAAAGGGCTCATATTACACCATTTTTTGATCCATGTTACGACTTTAGGTATGTTGTGTTCTCTGTTCCGCCTCGTGATGTCATGTGGCAATACAAGAAACGCTTCACTGCTTTTAAACTCCAAACATTTAGATAATTTCAGCTCTGCAAAAGCCAATCTCTACTGAACCAAAGGCAAAAGCTGTTATCTTGAAAACTACCACTATATGACATCACAAGTTGGAACAGGGCATGCAGTCTTATCTGGTGTCAGCAAAGGCCTCGATACACCAGCAGATAGGAGTAAATACTCTTTTACTTCGCATGTGGCGGTTCTGATTTAGTGTTATTTTTGGACTGATACTTAGAAATACATTGCACTGCTCTTGTATTTGAACTCATGCATTAAAGGGCTCATATTACACTATTTTCTGATCTATGTTACAACTTAAAGTACGTTGTGTTTTCTGCTTCACCTCGTGATGTCATGTGGTAATACAAGAAACGCTTCACTGCTTTTAAACTCATTTAGATCATTTCAGCTCTGCAAAAAACAATCTACTGAACAAAAATTAAAAGCTGTTATCTTGAAAACTACCACTATATGACATCACAAGTTGGAACAGGGCATTTTGAGACACTTTGGAGACACGTAGACGGACTAATAATAAAGGGTGAATGAAACAAAACACAACTCTAGGTATGTTTTCAGTGAGGTTACAGAAATTGCCCTGTTTACATGAGATTTAAATCCAATTTCAAATAATTTAATTCTGAATACAAGTTCTTTGTTCTTTCAAATTCTGCTTTAAAAAGACCATGTAAACAGTTAAATCCTAATGATTATTTGGAATTAAATTTGATTCCGATTTAAGTGGGTGGTTTATTCCAGTGTTAAAGCCGATTTAATTTATTCCGCGATCATGTAAACGTTTATTCCGCTTAAAAATAATTCCGATCGTTCAGCGCATGTGCGTTGTGTCGCCCTTCTGACGCTGGACGAACTACAGATAATGAAAAGGGCGAATGGAAGAAAACAACAAAAGTGGAAAGAAAATGCCGGTAGCAGCTAAAGTGGAAAGAAAGCAAAATGCCGGTAGCAGCTGATTGTGTGTTTTCTTAAATACATTTGTGTCCCTGTCCAGTCAGAAAGCTTCCCGAGAGAATAAAGCCAATTTAATGTGTTTTCCATTTAAACTTCAGAATTATTATTTCCATCTAAACTCGAAGGAGAATCATTTAAATCCGATCTGTTTAATTCGTAATAATTTAATTCGTACTTAAAAACATCATGTAAACGTGTGAAACATGGCTTAAAGCTCATAAGAGTCAGTTTTGTGTATTAGTAGGATCACGATTGAGAGGTCATTTTAGCCAAGGTTAAAGAGGGTTGATTTTCCCATCCTTCAACACCACTAACTGAGGCAAGTTATGGGTCAGAACTGCGGAGACGTGATGACTTTTTGTGCGGTAACACCAAAAAATAACGCAATGAATACCACAGATATGTTTAAAGTCACACTGCGGAACATTCATGGCAAATTATGCATAAAAACAGTTACACGGTTCACCTTCGAAAGACCGATATCGCGCACCGTTTCTCATTTTATAGGTTAAAATAAACGGAAGATAATTAAAAGTTAGTCAGTCCTGATTTCGGAGCATACAAAAGGACTTGCCAACGCTCCCGCACTGAAGACGGAAGCAGTTAAAACGAGGTGCAGGACAATAGCTGCTAACGTCAAAGACTAGTCGATACTTCTCTGAAAGGATCACAATGTTATGGAGCTCGGCGTTCACGATGTCAGTTTAAAAATGCCTGCTTCTGAATAACTGCACTTTTCCTGTTAAGCTTTGACGTGCGACTCTATTTGTATCTTTTCTTCTTTCACGAGCTAAATTTTATTACAGCGTTTGCATTTTATATGGAAAATCGACTCGTGTGAGCTTTAAACCGCGTTAGAATGCTTTTATTTCCTCAAAAACGTACTCGTGTTGTACTCGAGTCGTGTTTGGTTTCATTCATTCGCGTTTGATTAACCCTATTATTATTATTAGTCTGTCTACATCTCGGTGAAGTTGAAGTTTTCTTGTTAACGGCTTTAAACTTCGACCTCATTTGCGACGGCGTTAATAGCCCATAGACGCCCTTTTCCACTTTTGCTAAAGCCCACTTGAGAACGCGCTAACACAAAGCATCTCTTACTTACTTAAATATCGATCGGCGGACAAAGATTTCAAATGAAGTTGTCACTCTTTTAAAACCACGGTGACGCAGAAGACCAGTTTTCCCTTTCAGAAGCCGCCGTGCATCGACGCTATCATAAATTACTCAGCTCGACGAACAATGAGCGTGGGCCCTCTCGACGCCGCCATGACGACGCCATTGTGCAGATCTGTCCGACGAAGTTTACAGTGTAATTAACCCAAATGAATGAAAAGGTAGTGTCCGGTGTCCAGAGGTCTTTTGTGCCTCGCTGTAGAATGATTAGAGGTTTGCGGAAGGAGACTCGGAGTGACCTTGAAGTGTCAGGCGGGACTGATGGATAAGACTAATTTGAGACCTGTTCCAAAAAGCTACAGATAAATCAAAGCTGGAACAACACTCGGGGCCATTAAGACGTCAGCTGTACAAACAGGACCGTGCACGGTGATCGCAGGCTCCTGAAAATATGTCGTTTAAATCCATTTTGTAGTATTTCTTCTATCTTAAAACTTTTGCGCTGTTTGCGAAAATGTGCATTGTGTTACCATGGTAACGCCTGAACCTTCCACCATTAGAGATACACGTAGAAAACCCCCAGCACGATGTCCCCGCAGCAGTAACACTAGGAGTTGAAAACTAAAACTGTTATACCAAGCATGTGCAGGAATTAAATTGGTTTAGTTAGTTTAGTGGCATGACGATTGTTGTCAAGGTAACAGGAAGCGATTTTCTAATTACCTTGGTCTTTATCTTTACTGCTGCAAATTTTTCTTTTCCTGCTTAAAGCGTTTTCTATGATACTTTCTCTTTTACTTTGAAAAACAATGCTATTAATCAAATTTTACCCACATAACGACGAATTTTAATGATCAGTGTCGATACTGCTTGTTGCTATGGAGATGTTATTG
>JACN01082045.1:0-16187 GCA_000787155.1 Scartelaos histophorus
ATTATGAGGTCTGACTTTTTCATCAAGGACTGTTTTGTGCTGTAAATGGATCACTCTTTTGAACACATATTGTTCTGAGAAGAAAAACGCTTTATTTTCGTGACTCCGGCCAACTTGCCGGACTACTTTTGTCTGCACCAATACTGGGCGGGAACTCGGGTCACGGGACGCTGTCGGGAGTAAATCAGTGTTGATGCACGACACTGCTGACAGGGATGCCATGTCAAAAACCAAAACTATCCTTTTAATCTTAACAATAACCGTACTGATAACCCTAAGCTTATATTAACATCCTAAACTTAACCATTAAACCAAACTATAACCTTATACAAGTCCAGGCTTTTATCATAACCCTACAGACCCCTCCCTGGTCATAATAAAATGTTTAAATATTGATCTATCCTTATCTACATATCTGGTCTATGTTGCAATGTTTTTTAAAAGCAGTGCACTTACATATCCATACAAACAAGAAGAAGACACCCAGCCAAAAAATTAAATACTCCACTTTTTAATCATCTCAAAAAGTCAACTTACAATGGTACTGTACTTCAAAATGTACTGGAATTCACACAAGTACAAGAACCTTTCATAGTTGGTCAGTAAACTCCATCATTTTCTGCTACTTTTCACATGAACATTTCTAAAAGGCACAATGAACTAAAACTATAAAAATGTTGGTTTGGACAGCTGACCGTAACCTATAAAGTCAGAATCCACACTTATCACCTCTTAAACAAAACGATTATGTGTTCGCATTAGTTCACAGTATTTCTTGAACAACAACAAGGGGCCAGTACTCCATGTATTTCAGTGTATTAGAGCAATATTTGTCTTGCCTTAGTACAGATACATGGTAAAGGTCAGCTGTATACTGTATGCATAGAATTATAATGTAGTACTATAATTGTAATATTGTCAGGGAATCAGGAAGTGCGTGCTTAGCTTTCTCTACTCTGGCGGTGAATAGTTAAGATGTTTGGAATGCATGTGGTAAGTGAGGAATAACTCTGGAAAAGGTCAGTTTTACAGGCTGTTCCACCTTGTGATGTCATGTGGCAATACAGGAAGTGCTCCAGTGTTTCTTTTAAAGCTTTATACATCTTCACTAGACCCATTTGGACGATTTCAGCCCTGGAACTGCCAAAATCTAGTGAACTAAAGGTAAAAGGTAACTGTTAACTTGAACACTACCACTGCATGACATCACAAGGTGCAGGAGAGCATTCTGAGCTTTAGAAATGTGGACAGAATGAAATAAAACACAACTCCAGGTATGTTTTTGATGAAGTAACAACATTATAACATGGCTTTAAACCTACGAGAGTCAATTTTGCGCCTGGAATGTTTCATATTATGGTGGATAAACCTTTATATCTTCATTGGGACCAAACCAGACCAAAATTACAGGTCAGATCTGTGGAGTGGCGACCCCCCTCACAGTCAGAATTGATGTATTTCTAGGTGTTTTTGAGCGCTAAAACCATCTGTAAATGGAAGTTAGATCTGTTTAATGTCATACTGTGGAACATTCCCAGCAGAGCAATGACATATCCTACGAAACAAGATGGTGCCCACTACTAAAAAGTTACAGCGCTGCTCCATTTGCTCAAGCTCAGATGTTTGAAGCAGTCCAGCACACATATAGTTTATTCTCGCCCTAATACGAAACAGAAGCATATGAGTAGACTGCGCAGTTTCATAGGACTCCTTAGTGACCTTCGCTATCCAAACTTTTTAACAGCATTTCAGTGGTGACTCATCTACTCTTTGTTGTACTTTGTTGAATCATTCCGTGTATTTCAGATGGCCGATCGGGTGCCATGTCTTCGTGCACACCCTTCGAAACGCACCAATTGTGGAGTATTTGGTAATGTTGTGTGTAACTGTTTTCGCATGGTTAATTGAGCGTGAAAACTTTGCCCATTTGTGGAGACTAAACGTAATAAGAAAGCTGTATAAACTGCAGGGGACAAGGAAAATACAGAAGCTAGTCTCTCAAGTTTGTTATTGCAGCTCTGGTTATCTTTCACTTTTCACTTTACAAAATGTTTAATGAAGTGGTATTATGTCACTATGGGGTATTAACGACTATTATTTAACATATTTAGATGAACATCTTACCTTTAATTATTTTGAAAATGCTATATGCTATAAAACAACATATTCACATGTTTTTAATGCGTTTCAGTTTCGCGTTTGGCGACCTGAGTCACCCCGCCCTTTGCTCTCCATGCTAAGTCACTCCCCCTTCAGAGCACTATCACAGCATATTTAGATCACCGTGTTACCTTTAGCTGTTTTGGAAAGGCTATATTCGTCCAAAACAACTAATCAGTGTGATTAACATGTTTTACTTTTGTTTTGGGTGGTCTGAGTCACCCCGCCCGTTGCTCTCCATGCTTAGTCACTCCCCCTTCAGAGCACTATCACGATGTATTAAGATCATCATCATCTTTTATTTTTTGAAAAGGCTATCCGTCCAAAACAACATATTAATGTTTTAATATGTTTCAGTTTTGTTTTTGGCAATCTGAGTCACAACACTTTTTGCTTTCTATGCTAAGTCACTCCCCCTTCAGAGCACTATCACAACATATTTAGATCAGTATGTTATCTTTTATTCTTTTTAAAGGCTATATTCATCCAAAACAACATATTCACATGTTTTTAATACGTTTCAGTTTTGTTTTTGGCAATCTGAGTCACAACACTTTTTGCTTTCTATGCTAAGTCACTCCCCCTTTCAGAGCGCTATCACAGTATTTTTAGATCAGTATGTTACTTTTTATTGTTTTGAAAAGGCTATATTTGTCCAAAACAACATATTCATGTTTTAATATGTTTTAGTTTTGTTTTTGGCGGTCTGAGTCACTCCCCCTTTGCTCTGCAAGCTAAGCCACTCCCCCTTCAGAGCACTATCACAGCATATTCAGATCATCATGTTGCCTTTTATTGTTTTGAAAAGGCTATATTTGT
Source organism: Scartelaos histophorus (assembly GCA_000787155.1). Taxonomy (NCBI): domain Eukaryota; kingdom Metazoa; phylum Chordata; class Actinopteri; order Gobiiformes; family Gobiidae; genus Scartelaos; species Scartelaos histophorus. Next base: position 2,980 of record JACN01082045.1, read on the forward strand.
CAAAAACAACTTGATGTCGTGTTTCAGTTTCATTTTTGGAGGTCTGAGTCACCCCGCCCTTTGCTCTCCATGCTAAGTCACTCCCCTTTCAGAGCACTATCACAGCATATTTAGATCACATTGTTATATTTTATTGTTTGGAAAAGGCTATATTCGTCAAAAATAACATATTCATAGGTTTTAAAAACATTTCAGTTCTGTTTTTTAGTGGTCTGAAGCACCCCGCCCTTTGCTTTCTGTGCTAAGTCACTCCCCCTTCAGAGTACGATCAGGTAAATCATGTAAAAAAAAAAAAGAAAAACCTGCATATCAACATGTTTAATAAGTTTCAGTTTTGTTGTTGACGGTCTGAGTCACCCCTCGTTCTGCTCTCTGTGCTAACTCACTCCCCCTTCAGGGCGCTATCACCTTATAATTAGTGTGCGAATGGAGCTACTGCACATTGCATCAGGTTTGTGGCGATGTAGTGTATTGTTTTATCATGCTTTTATATATTTATGTAGGATTGAGCTTGAATATTGCCTGGTAGACAATGCAGGGATGACATCTAATACATTTTCTTGCATGTTTTTGATGAGGGAAGAACATTATTACATGGAAGAAAGCTCTAAAAAGTAAATTTTGCCCAATACCCCATTTTAATCCTTTAATCCTCTTTAACCATATTTGCGGTAAGAGGCACTTGGTGAGTTTGCGTCAAAAAGATCAAGTTTGGCTTCGCATTCAGGTGAAAGGTAGATGGAAGATAGCAAAGTACAATCTTGCAAAATACACATAGAATTTGATTAAAATTCCAATTCAAATGCACTCTGGCGTTACTGATCCATGTAAGACAGTTTATAGAAATCGAAAAGTTTGGATAGCGACTGTCGATTTTGACATTTATTTTGGGCATCAAGTTTTGGATCAGCCAGTCTGCAGCGGCGTGGAACTCAAACTCCAACCAAGCGCTCCCAAAGTTTTTCTTAAACTCAATAGCCAAAACAGGATCTTTTAAAGCTGTTTCTTTGGCACGCTGGAGGTTTGGCGAGGGGATACGTGCTGCTTGTTCAGAGAAGGACGATCTGGGCCTAGGATGGCTAACATTACTTTCACTTGAACAAATTATGTTGATTTATATTTGAGCTGGTGTTTGAGATGTAGTCCAATAAGAACGGCTTGAAATAACATTAAATATACACGATTTACTAAATTTACTTTAGGTTCACCACAGGGTTTTTTGTTTTTTTTTTCAGAAGACCCCAAACTACCCTCATGTTAGCAAGTACTGTTAAGGCCTATGAATCTTTTTTAAGGTAACTTGGACTTTTGGACTTTTTTCCCCATTGTATTGTATATGCAGATAAGTAAGAAAAGAATTGAGACAGTAAGACCATCATGTCACCGAGTAGCGTTGCAGTTCTATGGGGTTTAATGAAGTGGTATTATGTTACTATGGGGTATTAATGACTATCACTTAACATTTTTAGATCACCGTGTTACATTTAATTGTTCTGTAAATGCTATATTCTTCAAAACCAAAGAATTAACATCTGCCGTCTAAATAAAGCGTGTTTTTCATTATCATTGTGGTATTGGAATTGAGTGTATTCCTTAGTATCGAATTTGCATTTGAAATTGTAGGATTGCGACACTACTTCAAAAGCAATCACAACATTACAGATGGACGATACTATTTAAAAAGGTAATCAAAAAAGAAAATAAGATACACAAATTAAAGACAAATGTTTTCGTTTTTTGGTGAAGAATTCGTGTGAATGGATAAAGTCAAAGTGATAGGATGTTGGCTATCTGCTCATTTAAATGTGGCTATTTACGAAAGCTATCTTTGAATGTCCTTCCAAAATATTTTTCGTGAGTCAGGGGAGTCCGCTTGCACCCTCAAAGTTCATGTAATCTAGTGAATCTGAGTTAACGAGCTTTGTGCATGTTTGAATTTGCAATTTATTTTAAGATAACAGGCCAACATCACTTCACAGCGCATAAATGTGAAAACCACTGTTTGCCCCATGGACTTCCAGGATGTTCAGTTGATATGGGAACCCCAAATTTTCCAACCAGAAGTCATACTTATACACGTATTTATTTTACTTTCAGATGTAGCATGCCCTACATTAACAGTTGGCACAATCTGAAATATACGCTGGTCCAATTGCTTGTAATAGCCCAGCAGTCAAGTGTTATGTGATGGAGCTGATGAGTAACAGCCAATCCACCGCAAACATTTTTGGAGGGACCTGGTGCAGACCATATAAAAGCAGGGAAGGCGTGAAGGCCAGTGCGTGGACGCCTGTCTTGAAATGGTCCGTGAAAGCCACCAATAACAGCCCCGGGCCAAGTGGGTGCTGGTCAGCTAACAGCCCCAATTTAGAGTTTCATTTTAATGGAGTGCTACAATTAGCATGTAACCAGAGCAGACATGATTGGTTACTAGTGATTCGTAATTACTCACAATTAACATGCTGTGAAACGGATCGATCCAGCTTTTTTAGGTTCCATTACTGCAACTTGGACTTGGTGGAGTTTGGGTATCTGCCAAAAGCTGAAACTGTCCAAATGAAAGCTGAACCTTTTTGTCCTTTTTTCTTGGTAAGAGGGCCCATGTTATGCTATTTTCTGATCTGTTTTATCCTTTTTCCTCATCACAATCATTGTGTTTAACGCACAAACCTGGCATATTTAGGCTGAAAAAAACACGTTCCACCTTGTGATGTCATATGGTAATGAAGGAAGTGCTCCACTGCGTTTTTAAACCCCAAACACCTTCAGTACAATGGATAATTTCAACCCTGGAATTGTCACTACCCACTGAACTAAAGGTAAAAGGAGCTGTTAACTTGAAACTATTGCTTCATGACATCACAAAGTGGAACAGAGCATTTTGAGGTTTGGAGTTGTAAGTCAAGTTTGTGTAATATGGGACTTTTAAATGCTCTTTACATTATGCAGTGTTTTTAAATCCAGAAAAAGGAAACAATTATTGTGACTGAAAGACAGAACGCATTTTACAAAGCATTTTCTTGTTTGTTAAAGTGCGTATGAGAGATTTTTATGATTCTCTCATTTTGGCTTGATTCATTGTGGTTATAAATATTGCAAATATAATAGAGTTTCACACAAATTAAAAAGGAATTTGTGAAGAAAAGTTGAAAAATATGTAACAAAAAAATTACAGTACAAGTATTACAAGTAGAGAGTTCAAACATATCAATGACATTACACTAAGGAGAATTCTGTCCAAAAGTTCGACACAATTTACAAATACATTTTTTATATTTTTTTTCTTATAAGTTAAACAACAAATAAAAGTGTTTTAGTCGAATAATAATTAAAAAGTAAAATTTGACACCTAAAAATGGCCAAATTGAGAAAACGAATGTGAATATTTTTGCAAAAATCTTCAGTGTTCACTGTTTTTGTAAAAATAGTCTAACCTGTCATAGGCACTTTAAGAGTAGCTGTATAAAGTACTTCCCAGGATAGTGTGGGCCAATTCACCAGAAAACCCAAGGACCAAGAAACTTTGCACTACCCCAGAGAGATCCCCTGTCATGGCGCATTATCAAGAGAAAAGGAAAATCACTAAGAGGATGAAGGTCGGTGAAAACCACATGGAAACAATTTATAAAGCATAATCGGGAAATAAGATAAAGATTTTTTGCAATAAAGATACTTAAAGTTTGGTTCTTTATTTAAAACTGCAGGGGTGGTAATAAATACTTTTATTACTTCCACTCACTCCTTTTCAAACATGTATATAATTCTTTCTATATAAGGATTAAGAATTTTCATTATCTGTGAGTTTTTTATACTTCTTGATAAAGTTTTTTCTATGCCTGCTCAAAATAAACGACAAACAAATCAAAAAAATGCAAAGCTAAATAATGGCAACTCCATGGAACCAAGCCAGTTAAAGGATCGTACATTAGAAAGGTTCCGTAGTGCACCTTTAAGACCTGTATTTGTTGGTCGTCTTCATGCAGTTCCGTTGTGACAGAATTCACTCTCTTGGTGGAAATGTCTTGCTTCACCTTTGGCTGTGCATGATATGGAATACTCTCTCTCTCTCTGTGTCTCGGCGGCGCCATCATCAGGTGCCATGGCCTTTATGGAGCTCAAGTGTGGACAGTTGACTGCACAAAAACTTTCAGCACCAATTTTCACCAAAGTACAAAATCTCCTCTCATCGCAGCCATGTGTTTGGAAAGCTGGAGCGATCCGGAGACGAGAGTGCAGGGGAACATGTGGTGGCACAGTGGTGACATGTGCGTGTCCACTTTCTCTTACCACTCCACTCACACCTCCTCTCTGATTTTTTACATCTTCTACCCTTTCTCTTCGCTTCCCTTTGCTCTTTCAGTGTTCGGATGCATTACTTTTTGCTGGGTGGGGACCAGGGTTGGGTAGAGGAGCTTAAGTTGTGCTGAAATGCGAGTACTTCAAAATAATAATTACACAAGCAGAAGCACATAAATTCATAATAATGAGATTGGATTTTATAGTGAGTTGCTTATTTGTTTATGAGGATCCCCATTAGTCACTACTGTGGTAGATACATGGGGTCCATTACTTAAAAATACAATCAAATATACAATTATAAAATAGGAGCACAAAACTGGACCAATACCTAAAACTGAAACAGGAAAAAGGCACTTTCAAAGACATGAAGTGTCCCTTGCTAACAAGACAAAGTCTTACTTAGTTCTTTTTAAGATACATTTTAAAACCTGTGATATTGTTAGTATTAATAGCAGAGGGTCGCCTATTCCAGTGAGAATCGGCCCTGTACAACACTGCACAAGCTCTAACAATGGCACAGACACAATGTCACAGAAATATAAAGCCTTTAAGACACCCAAAGCTCTTTACAGAGGATTATACTTTGACTTCACACTCAGTGGTGTGAGCTACTGTTGTAGCCATAGTCGTCCTGGGGCAGACTGATGGAAGTGAGGCTGCCTCTGTGCCTCTGATCACCACACTCATATACACCACATTCATACTGGGAAATAAGGGTGAAGTGTCTTGCCTAAAGACACAATAGTTTTGCCACTGGCGCCTCACGAGTCAATCAATAACTAATTCAATGATCAAAGTAATGCTCCAAGTAATGATTCAAGTAAAACGGTATTTGGAGAAGTTCCTGCTCAACTAAACGTAACTGTAAGAATAACATATGATTCATAATTAGACTTTAATGTAATGTAATCAGAAGGAGCGCTGTACGAAACACCAATATTCAAATATTTTCATATTGTCGCATTAAACTTTTGTTAGACTGACTCACAGTAACAGAGTAAGTAGAGTAATTAATACTTTTACTCAGCTATATTCAAGTAAGAATGAAACTACTGAAAACACCTGAGAGAAGTACTACTGTTGTGCTCCTGTGCTACACACTTATAACCTATGACACTCATGGACCATGATGCTCTCATTCTGACATTTTAAATCTCAATATTCATGTAAAACGACTTCATAAAAGAAACAAGTTCACTGTTTTCCACATTGGAAAACTGTTGTGCCCAATGGGAGCTGACGCCACAGAGCCATGACACTGTGGCCCCTCTGATGGATCGTGACACAACACTGTAGCCAGTATCAGAATTAAGAAACTAAAATTGGAGCAGTACGTCACAGTGGGTGTGTGGGGACACTGGAAATGAAGATTAATCTGCAAAATGCCATCTTGAAAATAAGTGATTAAAGATTGGGTGATTCAATACAGCTTCGAGAGGGTAAACGAGGGGAAACAACTATAACATGGTTAAAATCTCAGAAAAAGTGATTTTGCGTAATACGTCTGCTTAAAAAGGTTACTCAAACAAATGAGTAATCTCACAGTAAGTGTGTATATGTTTATTGAACTTCTAATAACTATCATCTGTTATCAAATGATGCTTTCAAGTGCTTTCAAGTCATTTGTACATAGAAGTTTCCAAAATGAGAAAGCACATAAAAAACTCTTGAAGTTGTTTATTCAAATCGAATCAATGCAGATTGGAGCAGCAATACAAAGCCTGATGTTTAGTATTATTGAAAGAGTAATTAAGCTGCACTGACGTACGCTACACTCACAGTGTACTCAGAAGTAGGAGCACTTTTGTACAATTCACTTTTAACTTCCTTCTAGATTCATTGTAATGAGCGGCTCATAATTTACAAATGACGTTTGTTGACAAAATGAAAAATGGAAACTTTGCGTATCTTATTTCTTGATTGATTTTCCTGCATTACCTAATCTTTTGTTATATTGTTTCTTCATCACAAACATACCTGAAGTTGACACAAAACACAATTTTGTTATAGGATCCTTGAACATTTACTCATAAAATTATTTTTGTTCAAATGAAATTGCAACATTATTGAATAAATTTGAAATAAATATCACATGTTAGACTTTATCCCGAATATTGTTGACGAGATCCAACATTGGCAAAGATGAAAGTCTATAAACCACATTGCAAAATGTCCAGGTTTAAAGGTCCTGTAGGACGCTAAATTGACTCTTATGAGATTTATTTTGTGTTAGAATGTTTGAAAATTTGAGATTTGTTTCCAGGAATATAGAGTTTTTTAAGGGTTCATATTACGCTATTTTCTGATCTATGTTATACTGTGAGGTTTCCTCATCATAAACATACCTGGAGTGTTTTATTTCATTCACATATGAGTATTCCTGCATTATTAGTCCATCTACATCTCCAAAACTCAAAATACCACCTTCTGATGTCATATAGTTTCCAAGTTAACAGCTTCCCTTTTAGCTTTAGCTCAGTAGAAATCAGCAATTCCAGGTTTGAAATGATCCAAATGAGTTTAGTGAAGGTAGATTGAGTTTAAATCACAGTGGAGCACTTCCTGTATTACATGACATCACAAAGTGGAGCAGCATGTTTTCAGTTTGAGAGAAGAACTGTCTAAATACGCAGGGTTTGTGTGAATGAAACAAAACACAACTCCGGATATGTTTGTGATGAGGAAACAACATTATAACACAGAGCAGAAAATAGCGTAATATGAATCGTTAAAAAAAGCCTCTATATTCCGGGAAAACAAGTCTCAAATTTTCAAACATGTCCTTGAAAGCAGCATAAATTAATACTTTTGGACTGATAGCAAGATGTCAATGCATTTGTGCCCACACGTAACAGTGAATGGAACACTCGAAACCACTAATAACAGCTAATGGCCAGTGACTTCACATGCTCTTGTTTCTTGTTTCTCGGGCTCGTTGGGTTGAATGCGTCCCTGTCTCTTCCACTTACGCAGATGAAGTGTACGGGTCTGTATGGCGAGACGTTTGAAGGCCATAGGTTTTTGTGGCGAGCTTAATAATCCGGAGGGTGTGACCAATGACTTTGTTTGGTGAACAAGACGGGCTTTCAGTGGGAAAAACTGCAGCATTTGAACACATCCTGAACTGAAACATGAAGTGTGTAGTCAATAATGTAACAGTGACATCGTAAAGTGTTGTGTTACGCTAAATTGGGACCCGTGAGATTTAAGATTTGTTAGAATGTTGTCACGTCGTAAACTTACCTGGAATTGTGTTGTTTTGTTTCACTCGCATGTGTTTGAGTAACTCTGCATTATTAGTTTTTGTCTTTATCTCCAAAGCTCAAAATGTTCTGTTCCACCTTGTGATGTCATGAAGCGAAAGAATAAAACAACACAGCCTAAATATGCAGGGTTTGTGTGTTAAACATGTCTGAATGAAACTATTTGATGAGGAAATAACATTATAACAAAAAGCATAATGGGCTCTTTAAAGATGCATTGTGTAACTTTTCTGGTGGAGGGTTCGTGTTACGGGCCTTGGCCCTTGTTTTGTTCTGCCTCCTGCTCCCGTTCTCTCTTTTTGTTTCTGTGAGGGAATTACCAATGCAAATCCGGACCGCGAGCCCTGGACTGGGATTGGACCGAAGCGGAGGATGTTGGAGGAAGGCTGGGCGTCGCCTACACCCTGATTGGACACCACCCTTCCGCCCCCACCAATCCGCGGAGGCCACGTGTGGGGGCACGCAGTTTAACAGGGACGTCTTCCGCCTGCTCGGGGCGGCTGGATGCCTGGTTCACCAGCTCGCCACTTTTGTTTGGTTGTGTCTCGTTTGTATTATTTTTGCCGGCTTTTGCCTTCAGTTAGATTTGTTTGAGACACTTTTGGTTAACTTTTGTTAGGTACAGATTTTGCTGTACTTAGTTAGGGCTCTTTGTTTATGTTACGCATTTGCTTTAAAACCCTTTTATTTTTGTTTTCCTCACCAGCACTTACCCTTTGTTAATTGTTTGCTTCCTACACTGTAAATAAATGCACAATTTTTAGTTAAAACCTTAAACATCTCGGTTTTTTCTTGTTACTTCCCTTTTCCCCAAACATCTTGGTTTTTTCTTGTTACTTCCCTTTTCCCCTAGCGAGGGAACGTAACAGTTCGTCAAATGCATTTCATCTTGGAGGTGTTTTTGTTTAGAATGTATGGTATTAAACCTTTCTAGCCTCATGGAGACCAGACAAGAGCAAATTAAAGCTCAGATCTAAGGTAAGGTTATAATGTTTAAAGTAAGTTATAAGTAAGGTAAGGCAGAGCTGTTTAATGTCACACTGTGGAACATTCAAAGCAGAGACATTACATAGAAACAAGAAGGTGATGGACCTCATGCATTGTTACGTTCAACAAGTTTAAGAAGGCAGGACCTGACTCATGTGTGTCAGTGTCAGGTCATAACCACCAAACATCAGCGACGCCACAGTAACAGCCAATAAAACAGAGCATATAGAGACATATAGGCGCAAGGTACAAACTCAGGACATAGTGAAAATAATGAGAAGACTTTACTCCTCACCTCTTGTAAAGTGGTGAATTTAACCTGCAGCATCTCATCCACATTATCCTCCGCAAATAATGACATCCAGTCCACAAAAATCACACTATTAATCCGTTTTGAGACGTTCTTTGAAAGTAAAAAGGCGTAAAAAGTTCCACACATGTGCACGGATCGAAGTGAAGTGACTCTATTCCAATCTTTTATGCTTTAAAAATCCTGTATCTGAAGTATTGCACCACATTTCACCAATGATAATCACACAGTTTTGAGAGAAGTATTACCACATTTCACCAATGATAATCACACAGTTTTGACTGAGAGTGCAGAGCTCTGATCTTTTGAACACTTATGAGCGTCAGAGCGAGTGGTTTTACTCTGAACATCAAACAGCTGAAGCCATCGCACTCACAACTGTGTATCCTGTGGTCCGCAGACACATCCCGCTGCAGTCTTTGTGATCAGACATTTAAAACCTCATGAGATCCTCCTCGTGTCTGTGGTGTGCGATTTTTGTCGCCTGTTTAAAAATCATTTAAGACTAAAAAGATCTTGTGGTGTCTATGGGCCTTAAGATAGTGCACCTTTACTAAATAATAATAAATAATAATAATAAATATGTTTTTCTATTTCTAATGGTTGAATAAAATAGTGCAGTAACATAATGTAATCAAAATAATGGTGCAATTCCAACTGCATTAGATGAGTCCTGTTGTTGTGTCCTTGGGCAAGACACTTAACCCCCCTCGCCCCTAATGCACCTTTACTAAATAATAATAATAAATATGTTTTTCTATTTCTAATGGTTGAATAAAATAGTGCAGTAACATAATGTAATCAAAATAATGGTGCAATTCCAACTGCATTAGATGAGTCCTGTTGTTGTGTCCTTGGGCAAGACACTTAACCCCCCTCGCCCCTAATGCACCTTTACTAAATAATAATAATACATATGTTTTTCTATTTCTAATGGTTGAATAAAATAGTGCAGATGAATCCTGTTGTTGTGTCCTTGGGCAAGACACTTACCCTCCCTCGCCTCGTGTTGTTGTAAAGCGCTTTGAATGACTTGAAGATGGAAAAGCGTTGAATAAAAATTTGCCCATTTGTGCAAAAAAAATCCCAAAAACCGAATCCCTTCTGCTCTGATTGTAATGGGGTCTCTGGCAGAACCTTGCACCCACACAATATTACGCACTTCCATTGTTTCGTCGAGCCTGGCAGAGTCCGGGGTTGAGTTTCTGCTTGAATGACGCGTCACTACACAGTTGACATATCCTCATTTGGGAGTTTGTTTTGTGTCTGTTTAAGTTACCAGATCTAAATTGTGCTTGACATGTGTCGACAAGAACTATGAAACCGCCAAATCATGTGAGACTTTCTGAAATCGACTGTAGCTTTTACTAATAACAATGATTTTGGTGTTTATTTGTATTTATATTAATGCGAATAAAAAGTTCATTATGATAAACTGATATATTTATTTGAAATGACGTTAGGATTTTGGGCTGTGTGATTTGAGCAAATGTGTGCAGTGGTAGAAAGAGTACGGAAAATGTAAAAGTACAGTTACATGGCTAATAATGTACTCAATTACAAATACTGCTGCCAAATTGTGCGTAAAGGTGCATTGTGTAACTTTTTGGTTGGGCGTCCATCACAGTACCTCACATTTATTCAATTTCAAGTAGTTTTAGCTTAGTTTTAGCTTTAGTTTTAGTAGTAGCTCAAAAAAACCTAGAAAAAAACGGTATTCTGACTGTGAGCGGGGTCGCCTCTCCACAGATCTGACCTGTAACTTGGTCTAGTTTGGTCTCCGTGAAGATAGATGGGTTTAATGCCACACTGTGAAACATGCCAAACAAAGTAATAAAATCTCCATGTGAAAAAGGATTTGATGGACCATCCACTGGAAATGTTACGCAGTGCAACTTGGAGTAGTATTTCGTGCATACGGTTTACTTTTCCTTATAGTACTGGTTACCTTTTTGCACAATTTTAGATCACACTTTTATATCTCATGCTAAATTAACTTTTGTGAGCTTTAAGTCATATTAGAATGTCATTTTCTTGTTAAAAACGTACCGGGAGTAGTATTTTATTTGGCAATTCCAGGTTTGAAACTATCAAAATGATTCTAGTGAAGGTGTATGGAGTTTAAAAACACAATGGAGCACTTCCTGTTTTAATACATGGCATCACAAGGTGGAACAGAGAGAAGAACTCCACCTAAATATGCAGAGTTTAAAGTTTATGCGTTAAACAAAAATACAAATTAAACAAAACACTATTCCAGTTATGTTTGTGATGAGAAAACATTATAACAGAGATCAGAAAAAAAGGTCTTTTTAAAGTATATTTACCCCAAAAATTGACTGTAACGTGAGTATTTCTAATGTTACTTACCGCCCCTGCTTCCACGTATATGCAAATACTTCCAGCTTTGTTCATATTTCTTTCAAAATCTTCGATCAACTAAAATGTTATCCCATTGATGAACCATAGCTGATACTGAGGGCTTCTGAAATTCTGTTGGAAAGTTCTTGATGAGTGCGGGTTCGGAGGTTTGGATTTTATTGTGCAAATGTGCTCGAATATGACAGAACACAAGAAAAATTAGGAGTAGCTTAATCACCAACATCATTCATCCCATGGTCCAACCGCAAGTCGGCTTCGTTGCGCTCTCCAATCAAGTTTCTTTCGTTGAAATTAGCCATTGCACTACTCATGCTGGAGCGGGCACACGTATTATGGAATTCTATTTGAAAACAGTCTGCTGTTGATGTGTAATTATGAAGTGTGTGTTAGCATGCTAGTTGGTGTTAGCTTTACAAACTCCGCTCTGGTTTCTGAAAGCACTTAAAAAGTCATCACGGTGATTCATTAAGACGCTCAGAATGCATAAGGGAAGTGAGGGATAACTTCAGACCACTGCGAACTATTTAAAGGTGCACTGTGTAACTTTCTAGTGGAGGGTTCAACATATGCTTGTATCCATGGAAACGTTATTGCTTTGCCTAGAATGTAACACAGTATGGAAAAAAATGCAATGAAAAATGGTCAAACTAAGTAAAATTGTCAAGAAAATCAAAATCATCAACTAAAATAAGTAAGAAATTTATTGGCATTGTCAGACTTTATAAAAACAAGTCAGTTATAAAAAAATATAAAGAACCCTAAAACATACATTTTGGTAGCATGGTTAAAGGAGCTGTATCTGATACATCTGATATCTTTACTGTCTTAAAGAGCTCATATTACACTATTTTCTGAGCTATAATGTTATAAAGTTGTTTCTTCATCACAAAAATCCCGAGCATCCAAATTACAAATTACAATTGTAACACATTTTGGCTTGTTCGGGCACTAATAAATAGTTTTTGCAAATCATTATTCAAATTTTGACTTTATTGTGCTTCATCAAAATGATTAAAACATTGACAGTTTTTTATCAGAAACTACATTGTGTAAAAATATAATTGTTTTTGCCCAACACTCAGGCCCCAATCAGCAAAAATAACAAAGAGAAATTGGGTCCAAGCAGGATGGATCTTTTTTACTAGTTTCAGAGGCCAGGCAGAGTTTTACAATGAACCTAACCACAACTAGCATGCTAGCGTACACTTCTTGATTATTGGACGAAAAAATGGAGCAAGATGAACTTTGCATGGGACAAAATCCAGTACACAACCTTTAAAACGGGAACATGAAAAAAAGCTGAAGATTTTTGATATTTCAGTCATAGGTGCACTGTTACTTGGTAGAGGGCCTGTCGCCATGGAGATGTTATTGCTTTACTTCTAATATTCCAAAGTATGGCATTAAACTTTTCAATCTCCGTAGCCACACACAGGAAACACCATCAGGCCGATTTACAGGTGAGATCTGCGAAGAGTCGACGCCACAGTAAGAATGTTTTTTGAGCAATAAAAATGCTCGGAACTGCATAAATGTGTCTTAGATAAGTTTAATACCATATTAATCTAACCTAAAAAGTTACACAGTGCACTTTTACAGGGTGAAATTACAGGAAAAGTACAAAAACTCCAGAAGAACGTACACACTCATGACATAAAGACTGTGTACAACCTCGAAACCAAAACAGGGTTCATGCTCCTGTGAGGCTGTTTCACTCTTGGAAAACAAGCAAAGCCGATCAATCCATTTCCTTTACATTTTCCCAACCATCTCCCCTCCTTTTTTAATCCCCATGAGAATCTCTCCATCTCTGCTGAGAACTCTACCATCCCCTTGGTAATTCCCAGTCTCCCCCCTTTTCCCCCAATCCATCCACTCATTCCCCCATCTGGTTCGCGTTTGCCTGGTGGTCTCTCATCCCAGAAGCCCTGTCCCAACAAGACCCAGCACCACAACTACCGCCCACC
>KN492566.1:0-12685 GCA_000787155.1 Scartelaos histophorus
TTGTTACTAATGTGCTGGGTATTCATTAGCTCAAAAATGACAAAATTATTATAAAAAAAAATAATAAAACAAATTCCAGCAATAATAAAGGCAGTATCTGATTGTACAATATAGTGTATATCGAGAGTTCAGCAATAGTTTGTGCAACCAGCAACACGAAAACGTTGACCCAGCCCACACACGGTTGATTACGACCCACGTCTGGGTTTGACCGTTTAGCCAGAGGAAGGTAACGCGCAGCTTTACTCAAGCAGAAGTAGTAGTAGTAGAAGTAGTGGTCCAAGAAAGTTTTTCATTTAACCACTCTCGCCTTTTAGCTGAAAATCAAACTCCTAAACGGGACCACGAATGCTCGAACCAATCCCAGGCTCTGGAAAATGTGCTGTTTAAATCCTTCTTGTATTTTTTCTTTAGCTTTTATCAGTGTTAGCTAATGTGTGCATTGTGTCACTGTAGTAATTTCAAATCATTCTGCCATACACATATATGCAGAACACCCCCACCCCACAATTACCATCAAAATCTATCATATTAGCATTAGCGACCCTTCATTTCCATCTCATAGTGTGAAATCGTGAAGCGTCCTATAACGGTCCAGTGTGTGTGATCTTCCAGCTCCTTTATTTCAGAAGTAGGCCTCTTAGCTTGTGTGTTTCGTTTGAACCTTTTGAGCGTAGGATCGGCGTGTCCGGGAGCTGTGCAGGTGAAGAAGTGGAACTGACTTCAAACGAAGAGCCGGGGCCCATGGAGCAGCGTGGATTATACAACGCACTCAATCTGATTATACTTTATCTGTTTGTGGGTCTGCGTGTGCACTGTGGGGGGATCTGTACACACACTGTACACAGGGTCTGCAGTCAAGGCGCAGTTTATTTTAAAAACCTTAAAAACAGAAGTGGTTCATTATAAACAGTTATTCCATACTCACCGTACAGATTCCCGCATCCTAATGTTTATGTTTGAGTTTATGAGCACTTTCACAGCTTTCAGAGACCACTGCAAATTTCATGAAACTAACCAAGATTTATCCTCTTAAATCTAGACAAAAAAAATCGTTTTATCTTGTTTTAAGGGATATATACTAATTGACGGCTAGATATGTAAAATTATTAAGCTTATTTCAAGAAAAAAAATTGTTTTATATCTATAAACTAGCAAAACAAGTGTTAAGATGGTGTTTAAGACATTCGCCTTTCTTAGAACAAGAGTATTTTTAGTTTTGATGCTTTATTTTAGATCACTTAAAACTTAGATTATTGCTTAAAATAAGTGATTTGATCTTATTTTGAAATTTTTGAAGGCCTAGATATATTCTTCTTATTTTAAGATTTCTCAATAAGTAAATTTCATAGTTTTAAGGAGGGAGATTTTTGCAGTGCACCCTGCAGTTTTGCTGTGATGGTAAAACTAACAGCAACTAGTATGCTAATGTACTCTTCCTGATTCTTGGACAGTAAAAAGCGTCTGTTACTTGCCACCATACAGTAAAACAATGGCCAAAAACTATAGTTGGGATTAGACTAATAAAAAACCCCAAAACATTTGATTTTGTTAGAAAGGGTGACCAGGCGTCCACTTTGTTTTTGGGACTCAAAAAATGTCAGGGAGGAATTCCTAAATTTTGCCAAAATGTCTTTGATTTTTGACAGCTTTAAGTCAGACACTTGTAGTTCTGGTGATGATCTTGCCTCATCTGACCAGATACAATCATGGTTCTATAATAAAATCATCTTATTACACTTCCATGCAGGGTGTGATTTGCTGGGGGGTTTCTCCATCCCTCCCTCTGCTTCTGTTTCCACATCCCTCCCTCTGATTTATTCTTGCATTAAACGTAGGGAGGGGATAAAACTTTGAACCAAGTTTCACAGACCGTTACCTCATGTTGCTCATCTCTGCAGTGGCTACAGCTGCATCTGTCAGTCAACACTTTCACACACGTCTCTTTCTGATTGGCTGCTCTAAGCCCCTCTATCCCTCCCACGGGCATATTCACAGATTTTGGTCAATAAATAAATAAAAGTAAAAGAAAAGTTGTTGAAAGTCACTCAAAGTTAAAATAAACAAGGTGTTAAGAGAGGACATGTGCGCACTATTCCAGACCAGATCAAACTGTTTGGCCCCTGGATGAGGACAGCTCCAGCCTCCTCACAGAGAGCGAAATGCAGAGGGACTCAGAAGAAAATGACTCAGTGGCTTTTTTTGGTGGAGATGGCATTTGTGAAAGACGTGCTGGAAAAAAACAGGCCTTATCGCTCTTTATCCAGAGGAGAGGCGCAGCAGTCAGTGAAGTACATGAATGGTGCAAACACAAGATGTCTCAATGGAGGATTTAAAAGTGCGCGAACATTCAGAGAAGTCGATGTGCGTTCGCCAAGTGATGGGGATCGGAGAAAAGTGTGTGTTTTACGTGAGTGTTTTTTCGTTTCACTTGCAGACAACATTCAGCACAGGTTAAATGACAATGAGATTATCTTGGCGACTGCTGCTCTTCTAACTGGCCACATGACTCGGACGGACACATCCTGTACGGACTGACAGGCTTGGACCCCCCATTTGGTTTCGTGTTGTTGCACAGTGCGCCCCATAATGGTGAACACATGTATTACTACGTTACCCTATGAATCTGACTTGATGAACTAACTATCCCCACCTCTGTTATTTTTGCAAATCACACCCTGCTTCCATGGATGCGATCACCGGCACTTCTCCAGCACCGTGCATCTAAACTCCGCCTTTCCCCTCGTCGCTCCCGTTCGCTCTCACAGCGAGAGCTCACGCCGCTGCTTTGATCAGAAAATGCACCTACATTTATGAATTTATTACCAAGGCACGTCAGCTACTGTGGAGAGGCTGGATGATCATGATGCAGCTCTTCATGTGTCAAACTCTACACTAGCGAACATACATTGATAAATCCCAACTGAAAAGGTTTGTAGCCCCCAAGCCTTATGTTAAATGCATGTTTAAATGAACAGAAAATGTGCTTTGTGTTGCATTTTGTATGGAAGTTTTGGTGTGGATTGCATAGGCTAAAGTATGGGCATGTTAATAATGTAATAATCTATCATAACGTAGGATTACCAGTGTGTAGACTACATCTCACTAACTGCCAGTCACTGCTAATGCTAGATTAGCCTAGTTCAGGGGTCTCCACCCTGTAGTTCGGGAGCTAAGAGTAGCTTTCCACCCCCTTCCAAGTAGCAGTAGATTTTGGAATTATACGTATTGGGCTGAATAAGTACAATTTGATTAATTAACTACCATTGTAAAACATTTTGATGCCAGGTTTTTTGCACTAATAAATTAATATTTGTATATATTTTATCAACATCTAACTGTTCCCCATCTAAAGACTTTATGGCTCATATATATATGCAGCTTCTTGCAACTGACAAAATAAGTAGCTCTTTTGCATTTTTGTTTTGTAAAGGAAGCTCACCAATGGAAAAAGGCTGGAGACCTGTAGCCTAGTTTATGACCTTAACCTTGTGCACTTTTTCAAACAACGGCAATCTCTTTTTAATATGTCACTGACTGCTTAAAAAAAGTGGCGTAAATGTTATTTTCAATCAGCTGATGCACCTCAGACCCAAACGTGACATCGCTCTTACAGTCCTTGTACTTGCACTTTTCTGTGTCAAGGTCAAAACTGCATTCTACAGCAACATTCTTGTTTGCAGTACTGGAAATAATACTGAAATCTGTCTAAAATGTACTTAATTACAGGCACAAGTGTAATGGTACTCAAATATCAAACTTAATATGTAATACATTTTCCACTGATAATACAAATATACTCTTTCTTTAGACAATAGAAGTGTAATTTCTGTTGTTTTATATCAGTGTAATCCCTCAGTGGTCCAGGTAGTTTCAGTCCTGTCCTCTCAACTAGACTTTTTAGTATTGATTCCTGCCCAAATAAATGTTTAGTTTTGATTAGTTTTTATACTTTTGACAGCCCTACTACTTTGAACTCAGGTAAAAGCAAAACGATTTTCCTTTAAAATAATACTCTAGTACTCTAGAATACACTAGTACTAGTTACAAGGTTACCTCAGGTTGACTACTATTAGAAAAACCTGTCCTATGCACTTTAAGAAGACAAAAAAAGAAGAGGGTGCACAGTAGAGCGGGGCGATTATTCACAATTGATCTAAAATGGAGATTCAGTCATGTCTAAATGTCAGTGAGCAGCTTGGGTCTTTATTAATGGAGAGATCTTCAGCCGGTCCTCTGTAAATAAAACATGTGGTTTGGAGATCCGACAGGGAGAAATTGTGTTGTTAAACTGCACCGATTACAAGTCTGTTCAGTTCCTTTTCATGAAATCATTAGTGAATTTCTACTTTTTAAATCAAATATTATGTTGATCAAGGAAAGTAAAATTTTGCCATATTGTTCTGGCTATACAAGTTCATTTTATGGTTTAGGTTAAGTTTAGGCAAGTAGTGACTATGGTTAAAGGGCCATTTTACGCTATTTTCTGATTTATTATGTTTTTCCTCATCACAAACAGACCTGGAGTGGTGTTTTGTTTCATTCACACATTTAACACACAAACCCTGCAGATCTATAATAAGTTCTTCTCTCAAACGCTTTGAAAACACTCCGTCCCACCTCGTGATGTCATGTGGTGATACAGGAAGGCCTCCGTGCAGTTTTAAAATCCACACACCTTCACTACTACATGACATCACAAGGTGGAACAGAGCGTTTTGAGCTTTGGAGATGTAGACAGACTAATAATAAAAAGTTGTAAATCAAACATGTAAATGAAACAAAACACAACTCCAGGGGTTTTGAGCAGGTGACAATTCTGAACAAACCTTAACTCATTGGAAAGTTAATTTTGCGTAATAAAACTGCCTTTCAAGATCGGGATAAGTTAGTTTATTTTTCTTCAGTCAATTAACATAATCATTAGACTTTAGGCTTTAGACTAAGACTTAGATGAATCATATTACAGGTAGTGATGGGCAGATGAGACGGAGCTCCGGAGCACGTCTCGTTCTTTCTGAAACAAATCTCTCTGAAGCCTCGGAGCTCGTCTCACAGCCGCTCACGTGACCAAAGTGTGGAAGTGTGGCTCCCTCCCCCGACGGCTTCGCTCTGTCAATCGCTTCAGTGTATCGAAGCGTTTCATTGGCTCAGTGAATGTTCCGCTCTGCGATTGGTTCAGAGCTTCACACTGTTCAGTGCACTTCTGTGGTTTGACAAGTGCTAAACTGCTACAGTATAAAAAAATGAACCGATATTTCTTGAAAATGTTTGGTTGTGTGATGTTAGTGGTGATTTTGGCGACTTTGGCGACTTTTGGTATTTGTTTCATTTTCGATGGCATCTACATGTGGAAAAAAGGTTTGACATCACTTTGATAGAAAATAGAGTTTCGGGTTCCCAAATCATGGGTCGTGTGCAGGTTTGCAATGGAGCGGGAAGAGCCTCCTGGAGCACTTCCTGTTTGGCACGCAATGGCTAATGTATTAGCTTTGTCCATTCATTTATGGACAGTCTACGATTGTGACTGAGGCGTCAATACTTCACGAGGCTCCATTCGCCCATCACTATATTACAGTGATTTAACACAGAAAGTCCATCTAGCACTAAAACTATTCTACTGACCAAAGGGGTTTAGACTGAAGTTTAACCCTATTAAAATATAGAATAGGATACAAGACGGGAGAAAATCTATTTACAGAATGAAAAAAAATCTTTTGTGAGTGCAGGATAGAATACCTACTCATTGATGCTCACACACGCACGCACGCACGCACACACACACACGCACACGCACACGCACACACACACACACACACACACTCACACACACACACGGTCCATGTACACATTAGTATTATTATATACATACTTACACACAGACACTTCATGTAATTGTTGATTTATTGTAGTTCTCTATATTTCCCTGCTCTATATACTGTACATTATTTTTATTTTCTATTTCTATTCCTGCACAGCCTGTGAAATCCAACTCTATGCCGATGATACGGTTATTTATTCATCCAAATCTAATCTTACTAATATTCAATCCTCTATTCAACCTTATTTTAATACTGTTCAACTATGGGTACAGTCTAACAAATGATTACTTAATCAATCAAAATCATAGTTCATGTTGATTCAGAAACAAATCAATTACAGTTGTTGAAAAATGTAAATATCTCGGTTCCTGGCTGAACTCCTCACTCTCAATTACAAACTACATTTCATACTGTTTAAAATTACATTACCAGTCCATCAATTGTTTTAGCTAAGATTAACCCACAACTAATTCCTCCCATTTTAGATTACTGCGATATCATTTATCAAAATACAACTTATATCGTCCCCACTTAATGTTATCTAGAACCGTCTGTGCAGGTTTATTCTCCGCTGTCCCTTCAGAACTCACTGTCATGTGATGTTCCACCGACTGTCCTGCTCATCAGTTTATTATTCATCTTTAAAAGCATTCATCTCAGTTATCCTGAATATCTCGAACAGTATTTCATTCCGTTCAGATCCTCTTACAGTTTACGCCTCGCAGATCAGATATTTTTGTTTTCCCAAGAGCCAAAAAACAAATTGGAAAACAGGTCTGAGCTGAGAGCGTCGAGAGGAGCCTTCCCAGTTGCGTCGAGCTGCACCTCCAACTCATTTTTATACAAAGTTCCTTCATCATTTCGCACTCCGCTGGAATATTTACAGAACTCGTTTAATTGTTTTTGATCATCTTGTTTAATTTTTTTGTTCATCTTGTATTTTGTGACTATATTTGAACTCTGTCTGTTTAATTTTGTGTCTAACAGTCACGTGCAAGCAATTTCTTTCTGTTTATTTGAATTCCCACTGTTTGCCCTTCTATACCTCATGTTGTTGTGACTATGAGGACCCCCTGAAAAACGAGATGGCGAAAGATTTCAAGGGGCTTATCCTCCAAACAAAAACAACCTACCGATAAATTTGTTAAATGCGTAAATTGTCTCTTAGCCTTTTAATGTTTCATTCAGACTTTTCCAGAGATTAACACTTCTAATGGAGATACACTGACTTTTCAGGTCCTCGCAAGTCTGAAATGAAATGAATGCAAGTCAACGTGATGTCTCCAAAAGCTCGGAAACCCAACACGTGTCTATCCTTCAAACAAAAACGACAACCTCCCCATAAATTTGTTAAATGTGTAAATTGTTTCTTAATATTTTGCTCAGACTGTTCTGCAGATTAACACCTCTGATAGAGACGTCAACTTTTCAGGTCCTCACAAGTCTGAAATGAAATGAATGCAAGTCAACGTGATATCTCCAAAAGCTTGGAAACCCAACATGTGTATATAATTCAAACAAAAACGACAACTTGCTCATAAATTTGTTAAATTTGTAAAGTGTCACTTAGCAGCCTTTTAATGTTTCGTTCAGACTGTTCCGCAGATTAACACATCTGATAGAGACGTCAACTTTTCAGGTCCTCACAAGTCTGAAATGAAATGTGTCTATGTATCTTTGTGTGTGTGTATGTGTCTGTTTGAGTGTGTGTGTGTGTGTGTGAGTGAGTGAGCGGGGGGTCGGAACAGAAGCTGGAGTGTGTGAGTGTGTGAGTGTGTTTGTGTGTGTGTGTGTGTGTGTGTGAGAGTGAGTGAGCGGGGGGGCGGAACAGAAGCTGGAGCAGAGCGTTACTAATGGTTACAGTCAATGTGGGACAAGGAGAGCGTGGATTAATGCGTTTGTAAGGTCAGCGGTTGATTGGACTGTGGTTGGGATGATGAAGTGACGAGTGTGTTGCCGTTACGACCCGGGGTGTGTGTGTGTTTGATCCTGAACTAAATGTCATGTCCACGACCATGTGTTCCCGCAAATCAATTCTCCCGTCATAGCAGTGTTAAACCAATCACAAGCTTGTAACCATGGCGACGAGGAGGAGGGGAGCGGGTGGTGCACTGTGGCGTTTTCTTTTCGACTTTTTGAACAGTCTCCTTTTGTTTTGAAAATGATCCACAAATTGCATTTTTTTGCAGTTCTTCAATTCCAGATGGTTTTATTAAAGAGAAAAAAAGCATCCACGCTGCTGTGAGTGCGGTCGCCTCTCCACAGATCTGACCTATACACACCACCTGCCTCTCTCCAATATACAGATAAGTTTAATGCCATATTGAGCAATACTGGAAACTCCACCAGAAAAGTTGCACCGTGTCCTGTCTCAGTTCAGTGTCACAGTTTTTTTTTTTACCAGAGAGAAGACACACACCCCAGCTGCCGCCCTATTGGATCTAGATGCTAATCAAATCTAAACTCCAAAGGAAACATGCAATAACTACCCAAATTATCAATGGTTAAAAGTCGTGGAAAAACCAACTGTGCCAATGTTCTGGCTCACCTACATGGCACAGTTGGACAAAAAAACCATAGGGTGTCTAAAGGAACCATATGTATTCTGAGTTTCAATTATTTTCAAGTTGTATTATATTATTATGTGATGTTTTGTACGGAAAATCATTTGTTTCATCAGATTTTGAATTTTAAATCCTTCAAATTTCTCACTTTGAATTTTTGTAACTCTGAAAAAACATGTTTGAATTATTTTTATTCTGAATTTTAGTTGCTGAAATTTTAAATATACATTTTAAAAGTGTTTCAAATTCAAAATATAAATGTCTACTCATGGTGTAGACCATGGTTCCTCTGTGTAATTACCATGGTTTATCTGTGTAGGCCATGGTTCTTGTGTGTAGACCATGGTTCCTCTGTGTAGGTACCATGGATCCTCTGTGTAGGTACCATGGATCCTCTGTGTAGGTACCATGGATCCTCTGTGTAGGTACCATGGATCCTCTGTGTAGGTACCATGGTTCATCTGTGCAGGTACCATGGTTTCTCTGTGTAGGCCATTGTTCCTCTATGTAGACCATGGCTAGTGTGAGGTTTGGAGCAGCTGCATACCTGTGTGAGAGCTGTGCATAGGGCGAAGATCCACAGGGCCACCAGGTTCTCACTGAGCCAGTCCTTCACACGCTCATAACAGGGCTGTGGAGAAGAGAGGGGAGGGGTTAGACTGCACTGTTACCATGGACACAAGATCCACAATTAGTGTTATGATTACTGCCTAACAGAAGTGAGTAAAATAGTCCAAACTTGTGCTTGAGTAAGAGTAACGTTAAAGTTCAAATACCATTAAGCAATAATAATATAAAGCAATGGTCCAATAAACTACCCGAGTAAGAGTAAAACAGTGTGGCTGCCCAGTTGGGTCTTTTGACTACACTGGGCAGGGAGGGGAAGCCTTAGGCGGGCAGGTAATATCTGGGCTACTTTCAATAAGTTTGGGTAGTAGTTGTTTTCACGCTAATCAACGTGATACACGATAACGCGAGGAACCATATGGGACTTTCCCTCCTGTCCAGTCTTATGCAGGTGCTCTGTGCACAAATAAATGGACGTCCAGTGTGTTCAGACTCCAGCAGCTGTTACACAGATTCAGTTCTGTGATGTGTGACTATTCAGGCTCTGCGTTTGTTTGCTGGTCTTGCAGTAGCCAAAGTTACTGCAAGAGACTGATGAAATTCATTTTTATGCTTGATGAAAACGCTATTCTAGGTTTTACTGAAGGTTTTATATGTTTTCTCAATCGTGACAATAGTTTACGTTACAACCTGTTTTCAAATATTAGGTTAAATGACATTTTGTTCTGTGATAAATGAAAACACTGATTTACATTTAACATGTTTTCTAAATACTGGCAATGTTTTTAAAACACCTACAGATTACATAGTCTACAACATTTTTATTTAAATATTAAATGTACTTTTTTCTGTGGTAAATAAAAATGCTGTTCTATGTTTAACATGTTCTCTCAGTACTGGCAGTGTTTTAAAAAGCCCAACAACAGATTACATACATTTATTCAAAGATTAAATGTCTTTCTGTCACAAAACATTGTTGGACTTGTTTTTTACTGAAGAGGGCGGATTTTCGGACGTGATTGGGCGGAAATCACTAAACCCAATCTGGCAACACTGCGTAAAAGTATTTGGGAAAAGTCAATGTAATCAGGAAGTCAAAGAATGTAAATAATGCAAGGACAGACACAAAAATAAGACAAACTAAATCATATGTGAAGGAGCGCTGCAAGAAACACAAACCTTCAAATCATTTTATATTGTGCACATACAGTCACTTTAGATGAAGAACCCCAAAACTTTTACTCAAGTAAGAGTACTGTTACTTCAGTAAAAATATTAATGTTTGATCTCATTTCTTTGTGATTGTTTACACCTCTGCAGTATAATTATTAGAAACCTAGATGCTTAGGAGCAGGCCTAGAGACAATTCAAATCCTGAAATCAAATCAGAATAGATGAAGAGGAAGGAGCTTTAAAAACACAGAGGAGCACTTATTAAGGTAAGGTCAACTTTTATTGTGCCACAAGGGGATAAAAATGCATAAAAATGGAGTTGACGGATACAAAAGTTTGTTTTGGGCATGAAGGGCAAAGCTGCATAAAAATGGAGTTGACGGATACAAAACAGGAACGAGATACTGTCTGCAATCCAGACACACACTTCTGTAATACTTTATGAAGATGTGAGTCTGGTCACCGGTGAATCTCCCAGAATTCAATGGGCATGATTGACAGGAGGATTACCCAATCAGGGGCAGACGTGGTCAATATGTATAAAAAACAATATGGCTGGTAATTATGAAAAATTTTGAGGAAAAAATCTCACATGGAACTGAAAAACATTGCATATTTCTGCAGAATAAAAAAAAAACAAAAAAACAATAAGCCTCTTTGTTTTACATGCGTCACTGAAATAAACAAATCTGATTGGACGACAATGTTTGGTTCAGACCTGAGGCGTGACGGGGGAGCGGTGACTGATTTGAATCTGTATAAAATAGATCTGGATTTGCCAGGTGAAACATCATTTTCAAGTCAGAAAAAATATATATAATTGCTGATTATGGAGAAATGTGGTGCCTGCGGGAGATACTTCGACAGGAGATGTTTGGGCCGGAGAGAGAGAAAAACACAATTTCTTTCAAATTACATTTCACTTACTTCAGTTAAGTAATAAAACATCTTTCTATTTAGATCTGACAGTTTCTTAAAGGTACATTTTGGAGTGTCCATACTTGTCTCCATGCAGATGTTATTGCTGTCCAACATTTATTTATTCCAGGTGTTTCTATTGCTCAAAAATACAATAATAAAATAATAAAAATACAACAATTAAATGTAATGTAGCCTACAGTGGTCTACCTTGAAATAGAGAAGTTTAATCTCAACTGTGGAGCCTTCTAGACAAAGCAATAACATCTTCATAGAGACAAGCAGGTGGTAGACCTTTGAGAACCTGAGAACTTTGGACCTAGAACTAGAAGGCTCAAACTTTATTTTTCATTCAGTTAATCTAAAACAGAACTGGTGGTATTTGGTGATTTATTACCAAACTTCTCTGGGATCCCTGAGCTGCTATTGCCATCGGTCTGCCGGAAATCTTGGTGTTGCTTTAGTTCTTCTTCTAGTTCTTTTAACCTACAGATCAGCCAGGTGGTCAGATCAGACTTTTACCAGTTACGTCTCCTCAAGATAAAGCCAGACCAGCCCTGCTTTGACCTAGAACGTGTCATTCATGCCTTCATCAACTGCAGATTGGACGACTGGAACTCTCTGATCTGTGGCTTACAGTTTGTCCAAAATGTTGCAGCGTACATGCTCCACCAGGAAATATTAGCTAATTTCTCCACATTTCTCTGCACTGGCTCCTCATCAGCTCCAGGATTGATTTTTTTTTGTATTATCTAAATGGTTTGGCCCCTACTGATCTCTCTGAGCTTTGTTTTTTCCGTGTTCCCAGAAGAACCTTGAGAAGACCAGATGGTTTGAGACTGCACTTTGTATTGCCTTTGTACAGCACTTTGGTTCTGTTTTTCACATTTTAAGACCACGAGAAGAAAGAAAACTGACCCACAATCTGAAAACTGAAAAAAAAAGGGACAGTTTTGTCTCTAATGCCTCTTTATAATATTATTCAGTGCATAAAGCCTTACTTCTGCTCCCCTCTGGTACATTTTCACATATTGATGACTGTCCTTCAGGAGATGTTGAGCGATTTTATTTCTCTGATTGGAGGAGAGGCGAGAGAGCCTGACTCAGCAAAAATGGATCGCAGCCATCTTCATCACCATCACCATCACTGCCATCATCACCATCATCATCATCATCATCAGAACTCGACCAGAACTGAGCCAGGCCTACAGCTGAATCCAGCGGAGAAGGAGGGCTACAGGGAAGGCCCATCTTTCTCTTCCTCTTTCATTATCTCTCTCTCTCTCTTCCTCTTTATCTGCCTGTCTCTCTATATCCATGGATCTCTCCCTCTCTGTCGTTTCCTTCTCACTTTCTCTCTATCCATCTCTCTCCCCATTTATCTCTCTCTCCTTCTCTATCGCCACGTCTATCCATCTGCCTGTCTCTGTATATCTGTGTATCTTTCTCTCTATATCATTTCTTTCTTGCTCTCTCTGATATATCTCCTTCTATCCATCGTTCCCTCTCTCTCTCTCTCTGTTTCTCGTTCAATCAATCTTTAATAACGAGCTTTTCATACTAAAAAAAGTGACAGAAAGTGCTTTACAGTGATTAAAAGCAATCTCACGTTTCCTTACACCCACCGCCCGACCTCACACA
>KN492567.1:12164-31604 GCA_000787155.1 Scartelaos histophorus
AGGAATGCCCCTCTCGCTTCTGCTATTGTAAGAGATGCCAAGTGACCACGCTGGGAACGCACAAGGGGGGACTGGTGTGAGTAACAAGCAGAGGTGGACGTTTAAAGTACATTTGACAGCTAAGACTACTCATTTCACTAAAACATAGTTCATAATTCAAATATTTTTTATTTTATTTTAAATGTGCACTATTTTTTGGTTGGGAGTCCGTCACCTGCTTGTTTCTACAAATCATTCCTGCCTGGAATGTTCCTCAGTATGATTACATATAAGGTAAAGATGATTAATGTCACTTACAGGTGGTTTTATAGCTCAAAAATACCTCAAAAAAACAGCATTCTGACTGTGATCAGGGTTATCTCTCCACAGATCTGACCTGTAACATTATCTGGATTAGTCTCCAAGATAAAAAGGTTTAATCTCACACTATGAAACATTCCAGACAACACAATAACATCTCCATAGAGAAATGAATTTGGCGGGCCACCAGAAGAGTTACACAATGCAAGTTTAAGTTTATAATTTTACTTCCTGGTTGGACATAAGCAGCAGATATGATATGTTGAGTAAAAACATAACTGTTACGTAGCAACCGTGATTAACAGGGGCCAAAACTAGACTAAATTGCACAATTGTTATGATTAAACTAATAAAACCAAAAGACAACACCTTTATTTCATTGCCAGAAAAAGTCTTCCTTGTGAGTAAATTGTAACCAGATTTCAGATTCAGTTTTCAGTGCTGTTAACCTGGGTAGAGGAATTCCGTTTTAAATCACCACTACTTCCTGTGTTTTAGCACTTTTCTTTCCAACTTTTCCCCCACTCACTGAGACTTAGCTGATGTAAAACTATGATAAATCTTCACCACATGTACTATGCCACCCAACCAAGTAAAAAATTAGAAAAACTACGAAAACCTGTCATATGCACTAACACTACAAGGCAGATTAATGACAACAGTT
Source organism: Scartelaos histophorus (assembly GCA_000787155.1). Taxonomy (NCBI): domain Eukaryota; kingdom Metazoa; phylum Chordata; class Actinopteri; order Gobiiformes; family Gobiidae; genus Scartelaos; species Scartelaos histophorus. The sequence continues at coordinate 13,129 of KN492567.1, forward strand.
TAAATTTGCAAAATAGGCCATAAACTTGGAAATGTGAACGCCTCATTATGCGTAATAGCTTTTTCACTTATGTTTCAGTTTGACTTCCAACTTAAACAAACAGCCGTGAGTTTGGAAAAAAGGTGTAAAAGCCAGTCAGGACACCACATGTTATTTCCACCTCACCCTTTTAACATTTGATCATAAGAGCTGCATCCATAATGGAGTCACGGAAAAAGAGATCAAAGCTGCAATGTAAGATATGTATCAAGAAATGCTGGAAAGGTACAGGACCATGAATATGCAATGGCTCCAGGTGCTGAGATCCCGCTCTGTAATATTCCACTATATACACATATTATTGCTGCACGCCATCCGGGAGCATTAATATTTAAGAAAAGACGGAAATACGAACTCTTAAACTAATATAAGAACTGCAGAACATGTTTGAAGCAGTCAAAATAACGGGACTGTTAGGCTGCACACATAATAAGACGGTAAATTAGGTTACACTGTGTAACTTCTAGCTTGTCTAACCCTAACTTTTGTTATTGCTATGCCTAAAATGTTTCACAATAGGGCATTAAATACATCTAATGATAATAAATCAACTTTATTTGTTCAATTACATGTGTTTTATAGCTCAAAAATACCATTGTGATTACCACCACGTTTATTTCCATACTGTGGAATATTCAAAGCAAAATTGCAATATCTCCATGGAGACAAGCAAGTGGCGGACCCTGCACCAAAAAAATTATCCAGTGCGCCTTTAAATAATAGATTTGCTACTTATGGTTTAATGTGTGATTTCCATTACTACACAATATGCAGATTCATATGATTTCCATGGTAAATTTAGTAAAGCCTTAGAGAAAACATACATCAAAGTTTTAAAAAAAGATCATCTGGAGTTGATCCATGAGGCATTCCCAGTTTTTGTGAGGAAACAGAAAATGTTATGTCTTCAAATAAACCAAGTCAAGGTGTCTTCTTTTTAAAACTTCTGGGCCAGGATGAATGCTGCTACAATGCCGTTATTGATAAGGAAGGTCATGGTTTGACTCTACCACAGGGGGGTGCAAATATCCATCACTGCAAATCCATCCATCCTTAACAATCCAATACAAAAGGAGCAGTGAAAGGATCAACAACTCGGTGGTCAGTGTACTCTTTGTGCGAGCTAGATAATTAGAGAGATCTGGACAGGAACTAATTAAATAAGAAGAAACAACACTATTCACAAGCTGACATTGGACACAAGTGGACACGCTGGAACAATTTGCAACAGTGGGGGGAGATTTTTGTTACTTTTGTTGTAATAGGATAAGATTTGAACTGTAGAGAGTTGAATAAATAACTTCTAATTATTGCTAAATTTTGCAATTAATGGTATTTGTTGCATTTAAAAATGGCTTGCTAGTATTATCCTGCTTTATTGCTTTTGCGTCAGGGGTATAAAGTAGTTTCAATACTATTTTTGATCGCAATATTTCTCTGCAGCGATATATCATGCTTCAAAATTTGTTATCAGAACAATCCTGTGGAGGTCAAAGCCAACACTTGGACAAACAGGAAAAGTTCGGTATAGTGCAATATGGCAAACCTGCTCAGCCAATGTTCCAGGTTAAAGTTCACCGTGAGGACTATTAGTCAAATGCTTTCAACTGTTCAAAAGTTCAGACTGTACTTCTCTTCTAAACAGTTCTTACAGTGTCAGGATAAAATGAATGTGGAGATTACCTGTCAGTTTCTCCTTTGCTTACTGCTTTTAATAACTTTAGAACATGCTAAAGTCATCTCCTCTCACATAGGCCTGTCAAAATAATTACTATATCGACTGCTTTTTCAATATATGAGAGCTGAGTCTATATTTTTTGGAGTGATTATTTATAATGCTTATATTTTCCATCGTATTCTCCATCGTATTCTGTGAATACCTTCTAAGCTTTTTCAATATATGAGAGCTGAGTCTATATTTTTTGGAGTGATTATTTATAATGCTTATATTTTCTTTCCACTACTGGGAAATTTTGGGTTATTTTCTGACTATATGATGAGATATAAGCCGTAAAAGTTTGAATTAATAACTTAATTACAGATCCAAACTATGAATGTATTTTGCTGTTTATCTATTGCAGCCTGTGTCTTTTTAACAATATTGTAGATTTAAAATACTGTACTTTTTGTCATTTACTTCAGCAATGTATTCAATTTCCAAATTTGTCACCGTGGCAGGCCTACTGTCACACGTGCTCATGTGGTTGTGGTAATAAGAACTGACCACAAATGAACAACCACAAGGTCCAATATAGCAAAAATATGAAATCGTAAACAGTACAGGGATATTTTATATAAACATTAATCATTAGACCCAACCTTCCTTCTTTTTCTGCTGATGAAAGCTCATTTTGGTGACCAACCAAACAAAACATCTGTTGACAGTTCAAAAACATAACAAAATCTAAGCATATTTTTTTGATTAACAGACTCAAATATGGCTAAAGTGTTTTCTTTTTGAGATAGCAACTAATTGAAAACTTTTTTGTCATACATTTGAACTTGATTCTCTCCCTTCTTTCTTTCTCCTGTATCTCTCTCTCAAATAAAATATTTCTCTTGCCTGTATCATGTATGTTTGTGGAGCAATTAATTAATACTTTTTAATTCATTGCCAACTCTTATTCCTAAATATAGCACTTCCGCTAGTGTAAATGCCATTCCTATGATATTATTACTACTATTCTACTATTACTGCTTAAAGAATCCTCTCAAGTTAAAGTATACAGTAGTGCTTACTTTCTAAAACCAAAGGGTGATGCAACATTTGTATTTTACAAGCACAAGTAGTTTGTGGTCACTGAGGTTCAATTATCTAAAGTGTAAACAGGATTCATACACTTAACACCTATACTCAAGAGGAAGAAATGTGCTTTTAAACTGCCAAACAGCTGCAGATAAACAAATGATAGACTGATAAATACTGGGTTGAGTATGGTATTTGCTTCTGACTTACCAAAATAAACACCCACTCATAACGTCTCGAGACAGCCTCCAAACTTGAGTCTAAAGAAATGAAACAAAAAGATTATGAATGGAGAGATTAAACAGAGATGTAAGAAGGTGTGGTTTACCGTCTCTAAGGGGAATTTCACACATCATGGCCAGCCTTAGTGAAGAAGTTAAACATATTGGCCTTCTAGAAACTGTCAGTAGCCACAATCAATTTGAGTTAATGCCTTTAAGTCCATATATCTGAAAATGAGGTTAATGAAGATCTATGTAAGCTTTGTCTCCTCCTGTATATGATGAATGCATGACACATTATCGGACCTCGGGGATATGAGATTTTTAACCTTTGCAAAGTTCAGAAATGTATCTTTGGTCTAAACACTTGCCGCACTGTCAAAGAAAAATATATTGTGAAATTTACCTGTCACTCTGCATGTGCTGTGGTTATAACTTTCACCCTTGTACAGTATCATTAGTTTATAACTGTCACAAAAGAACTTGAAAACAAGTCAAGATTGTAACAGGTGACCCTTCAGGACCTAAACTTGTTTCATCTATGTAATTTCACTTAGTATTATTTATATCCTAGTATCCTAGTAGAAGAAGCTAAATTTTACCTTAAAGAAGACATATAGTGCTTTTTCAGGTTTGACATATCTAGAGCCTTATTTTATATTTTGTTCACTCTAATTTGATTTAAAATGTCTTAAAAGTAGAAGTGGGTTCATTTAAAACAGCAGGAGAGATAAGACCGATCTCTTCATAGTTCAATCATTTATGGTAATGGTGACTTTTTTAATCCAGATGATATGATCCAGAGTCTGAATATTCTGAATAATCACAAATCAAGTACAGAGAAGTGGGTGGAGATAGGGGGTAGGCGACTTTTTTATAGCACGCAGGCCTCGAATGCAAAGCAATAAAGAATTGCTAAATGTATGAATCAACTGAAATACAACTTTGAGTAAGCTTAAAATGAGGTGACGCCATTATAACATGGTATTAAATATCAAATTAAAATATATTAGGCCTACTTTTACATGCAATAAAATACATGTCTTTCAATAATCTGGTGATTATAGTGTTTTAGTTGCACAACTGGGATCGTTCTTGGCCATTAACTCAAAAGGACTGGGGCAATTAAACTACCACTAAATCTTAAACAACTCAGCTAAAAATGTCAAAAGCATCTGCAGTTGAGATTATTGGGCACTCAGGGGTAAAGGCACTGTGAGTGGAAAGGAAGTCAAACAAAAAGGTGTGCCCTGTGCAGTATATCTGGTAGATTTATGTCTGTATACTGATGCTGTGGGCTTTAGAAGGTGCCTGACCCATGCACAGGGGCAAATAATGGCCCCTGCAAGTCTAGCTGTAGCCTTAGAAGCCTTAGCTTAAAATGTTGGGTCTAAATGCTTTCAGTCACCAGAGGAATGAACATGCTAAACACAAAAGGAAGGCCAAGACATTTCAGTGTTGACAGAAAATGGGTAATTTACAACAAACTAACCATGTGCAGCCACTAGCTAACAGTTAATCTTTCCTCAACAGGGTTAATGCTGCACATGTGGCATCCATAGTCAAAAGAATTCATTTTAACCTGTTTTTAAAAAAGAGCAATCGCATTACCCATTATCTAAAACATGTAGGGGGCAAGAAACTGAGATTAAACGTGTGGATTACCTGTTAAATCACGGCACTGAACTATTTTCTATTCATTTGATCTGTTTTTTTGTCCCGCATCATTTGTATGACGATATCCCCCTCTTGTGGTCAAATAAAGTCATAACAGAAATATGCATTGAAGTCTACGATAAACTTAAAATTCGCTTTATTTTATTAGTTAACATCCCAAGGTTTTGCTTCTAAAAATGTATCTATTGTCTATTGTTTTGTTTTGTTTAATATATTTTGTCTATCCGTTTTGCAGACGTAAAGAACACAGAATTGCGACTGGTTTTACGACACATCTTGCGTCTTTACGACTGTTTTGGAGGCTGATTCAAAATGGAGTAGGGTTTCATGTTTCTCTGAGTTCTTTCTTCAATTAAACAGCTCAGTTTAGACAAATCTTGGTGTGGCCAGAAATCAAGCTTAACCATAAACATGTCTGAAGAAAAGAAGTCTGGTTCTATGGGTTTCTTTTCGAGCTACGATGACCTAAGTGATAGCAGCGACGCTAGCGACTCAGATGAGGAGGAGAGAGACAGCCGAAAGAAAGACAGTCAGAAGTTGGACAAAGATACTTCAGGGAGCAATCCCCAGCCTCCCCAACAAGGGACTAAAAGGTCTGCCAGTGGTGCCCCTTTACCCAAACCGGACGAGCTGTTCGGGACTGTATCCAGACCTACGTTCCTGTACAATCCACTCAATAAGGAGATAGACTGGGACAGTCTCGTGGTCAAAGCCCCCGAAGAGGTAAGATCCACACACAAGGTTGTCTATTTATAATATTTATCTGAATAGATTTTGTAGTCTGTAAATGCTAGCCAAAACAAACGAATACAGTGAGATAGTGTCTAGCTTAGTGTTTGTTATTAGACATGATGCTTTGAATGATCATCTGTTTTTTGCAAATATATCATCCGTAATGTTGCTCTCTGTAGGCTCCTAAAGAGTTCACTCCATGGAAGACCAATGCAGTCCCCCCTCCTCAGAGCTATAGTGCTGCACCAGAGCCAGTGAAGAAGAAGGGGCCTCCTCCAGGGATGGACATGGCCATAAAATGGTCCAATGTGTATGAGGACAATGGGGCAGATGCACCTGCACACTCTGGTAAAGCGCGCTTCCTCCCACCTGAGGAGCAGCTGTCTGAGTCAGGTGAGACTGTTATTCCATGAAGGATTAGAATCTATCACAACTGATTAACGACTGACATAAAGATTAGAGCCACTTCCATTCAGACACTAAATACAATAATACTCAATCTAGTGTTAGATTGATGTCTGCTTTTACACTAATGTTACATTTTCATATTGTGAAAGTTAGTAAGATATTCCATAATACAGTATATTCTAATTTATAATATTGTTAATATAGCATAGTCATGTCATTTCTTTGGGCTGGTACCTCCAATTGAGTTAATTGCACAGTCACTGTCTAAGTTGGACTTCCAGGTTTCCAGGTTTTTCCAGGTTTTTTTTCTACCAACCATCATTTTTTATCATTTCTTCCTTAACTTGGATTGAATGGAAAAATTACTTTTATTTCATTCAAAAGTCATTGTCCAAAGTTGTCTTGACCACAAGCATCTTCATCAGCGCATCTTCATCAAGCATCATGTTTGGTTTTTTGTTTTTTAGATGAAGAACCTGAGAAGTCAGATACCTCTGCCAAAAAGAAACGTGTGGAGACGTTTCAGCAGAAGGAGAAAAGAAAGAGAGACCTGGGACAGGCCACATCTGACAAGACATTTGTGGAGGAGGAGAAAAGGATCCTAAGGCAAAACGCTGAGTAACTGAACTCTGTGCCTGGCTATTTATGAAAAGTCAGTGCTTTCCAAGATATAATTACAAAGGTCCACCATACTGTGTTTGTTTGTGTTTCAGTACAATACATACAACAGATTTTATTTACCCAATTTAGGTCCAGTGCATCTATAATTATATAGATTTTACAGTGTAAATTGGTTAAGTATGTGTCATGATGACTTTCATAGATGTGTTCTGTTTGTGTTTTGTATAAATTCAGTCAAGTCAGAAAATATTCTAAGAATAATTTAATTTGAAAAATAATGCAGTCTCTAAAACATTTTAAGACTTAGCTTCTTGCATGGTGTGAGCACTAGATGTCGCTGTTTTACAACACATGACTCTCCAATCCCTTCATTTTTTTCTCGTGTTGCACAGAGGTTTGTACTTGGTTTGTAAGTTTATCTTTTACATTGTAATCGTGTAGTTCCTTGACAGACTCTGAAATATAGGAACATCTTTCTGACACAAAGTATCTGCTGCGCAGGTGCAAAGCACAACGCAGGAACTACAGTGGTTTATAACTTTGCTTCATAATCATTTCAGTGAAATCAGCTGTGTTTTTACTATAACTTCCAATACTGTGACCCAAAAGCAATAAAATATTTTATTGTACATTTAATTTATAGTATTTGTAATAATTTGCCATTTTCAATATTTGAAACTTTGAAGCTTGTTTTGTAACTTTTGACTTTATTTCCACTTTTGAAACACTTGCAAACAGAGAAATTCCTGGCCTATCTATCATCATGGCTTCACCTGAAATAGCAGTAAACATGCTTTTGATCAAATTCCTGCTCGCAGGTATGTGCCTGGCCTTGCCTGAGACGAGTATCTGGTCCCCGCAACAGCAGCAGGCTGATGTTATCAACCATATTGAAAAATGACTCTGTTTGTGGAAATGAGAAATGACCAGTGGGTCCACAGCAGTCTCTGTTTGTCAGTTACTCATTCGCCTGTCTCCACACTGAAGGCTTTCCTGAAATAACATGTTGTGAAACACGATTTCTTGGAAATTGCTGATATCACTAGCAGTGGTGGCCATGTCTGCATCATTCTTAAACATTAGCCTCTTTGTTTCACATTAACAAACACATTTTTGCAACACCACTTTTCTCATATTGGTGGCCTTATCTCCACTTAAGAAATTTGAAATATCTTTCAACAAAGAAAAATACACAAATGCACCACTAAATTAACATATCTTATTGTGTCTTATCAGAGGATCAAATATGTGCTGTTTCAGGTGAATGATGATTTAACCAAGACTGGGTTAAAACAGTGCTAAAGTCTTACTCCTTGGACCAGTGTCTGTCACACAGGCTGTTTGTCTCTCTGACATGTTTACGTGAAGGTCAGGACCTCATGATGGCTATTGAGTTTTCTGTAGCCTCTGCCGATTAGGCTGCCTAAGGCTGCGTTCTATGACTTATGACACATTCATGCAGTCAACACAAAGCCAGGACTTGGCTCGTGTCTCTGCACTGGAAACACATACTTTTACTGGTATTTTTTATCTACACAATGTCTTTACCTGGAGTTGGAGCCCTTGGTTATATCAGTAGTGTTTCCTAGAGGCAAACAGTTGTTTTTCACACCACCAAAATGCATTAACAGAAAGCCAGCCGCCCGAAGCCCTGTTAAACAGAGCAGCGGCAAATGACCTCCTAGACTGGGATAAACAATAACACAAAGTGCTCAAGTACAAACACCTGCAGTTGTGTTGTACATAAATAGTTGAATAAAATCTATTATTAGAGATATGGCATGTAACCTTTTAGAAAATAAAAGCATGTTTGTTTTTTATTTTGAAAAACAATGTGTCCTCACTGTGAGTAGGCTTGCATCTCCAAAAAACTGACTCTTAGTTTGGAGGAGGGTCTCCTGATTGTTTCATATGGAAATGTTGTTCCCCAGTATGACATAAAACAAAATATATAAATTCTGAAATATATAAGTTCTGAAGTATGATTCTAACATGTAGAAGACATGATTTCACTTTGCACAGAGGTCTCTGAGCACAGAACAGAAGCTGCAGCAGTAGCAGAGACTAACCTACCTCCTCACCGTGATAAACTCACAAGAGTATTTCAGCTGATAACTCTGTGAAGAACTGAACAGCAGGAGATGGATCTGTGAGGAGTCTGTTATCTGACCTCTGCCACCACATTGTCTCGTCAGCCTCAGGCTATTCACTGCACACATCCTGAGAAGAATTTCAAGTCCTATAAAGAGAGTGAAGTTGTTGCACTACTGAGGATTTAACTCATAGGAAGGGTCCAGCATTTTTATGTACTCTGTTTTGTGAGTCCCATCATGAGTCGCATTTACTTTTCTTTTGTGTCTATGATTGTTGAAATCATATCCAGTCACCTCGAACCTTATTATGGGTATAAGAAGGTGAAGAACTAACGCTAAATCTTTGTTTTCACCAGACCAAAGCAGCTATCTGTTAGAATTAAGAAATATAATCATCAAATATTGTGCAAACTGAAATCAAAACTCCTGCACCTGAATAAACCTGCCCCAGTTGTCAGTTAATCTTTATGACTCTTAATTATAACCATGATTTAACACTATTTACATTAATTACATATGTGTGTCAGGACTGTTGAGATAAGGGCATATCTCAGGTCCACCACTATAGAGGATATGACATAGATGAGCTGATACAGGCCAGTTCCCTGATATCACTGTCTGTACTGTGTATCCAATTACAAAAGATACACACATACACACATAATATGTTATTTGCTTTAGATGTATCAATTTAATTAAAAGAGCTAATCATATTTGTTTAAAATGGTGTGAGAGTAGACTAAAAAGGTCAAGGGGAAAAAACACAAATTTTTAAAGATGCATTACACAACTTTTCTGGCAGAGAGTTTGCCACCTGCTTATGTCCCTGGAGGTGTTATTGCTGTATCTGGAATGTTCTACAGTCTATTTTGCATTTATTAAAGGTTTTAAAATTACTCCTGTGAGCTTTAAGCTATGTTAGAATGTAGTTAACTCATCAAAAACATACCTAGAGCCGTGTTTTGTTTCATTCACACATGTTTGAGTAATCCTTTATTATTAGTCTGTCCACATCTCCAAAGCTCTAAACGTTCTATTTCACCTCGTGATGTCATGAAGCAGTAGTTTTCAAGTCAACTTTTACCATTTGCCTTTTATTCAGTAGAGATAGGAAATCATCCAAGGTGGAGTGTTTCCGTTTCAAAGAACACAGCCTGAGGAAACAACATTATAACACAAATTAAAAATAGGATAATATGAGCACTTTACATTAAATGGGTTTTGCATAAAAGTACATATTTACAAGGCTAAAAAAATAATAATTATAACAGTTTTCTTTTTTTCTTCCAGCGAGATTTTATAATAGATATACAAATTTAAAGTTGACATTTTGCAAACAAAATCCCAACACTCCCCCCGTTTTTATTTATTTTTTGGCAATAAAATAAAAGTGAAAGGATATTACAATAATGGAACATAAAACCATGAACACCCTGGCAACAGCCCTCTGACAGGAATCATTCCGTCTGATTTATGCCCTGAGAAAGACTCGCGTTTGGAGACATAAATTTACCCACACCGTGCCTCTGAGAGAAAGGAGCGGACCATAAAGCACCAGGACAGAGGGAGCTGGAGACACAGAGGGACAGAACAATGGAGCAGCCATCAGGAGGGGATCAACCAACAGCTGCACAGCCCCCTATCCAAGCACTGGGCTCCCCTCACTGCCCCAAACACACAGGGCAGCAGGCAGATGCTCTACCACCACCACCTGACAAAGGGCACTGGACAGGAGAGGGGAGGAGAGGGCAGGGAGCACCACCTGATCCTGCAGGAGTCAGATATGGGTCTACAAAAAAACTAACTATTCCAAATTAATAGTTCAAAAGCAAAAACAGATCTCAGTTTTGCCTTTTTTCCTCTTTTTGTTAGCACCTTTATATATAATTATCAATGAAAATAATGTGTAGTGAGATTAAAACCATGTTACCTCATCAAAAACATACCTGGAGTTGTGTTTTATTTCATTCACGCACATTTGAGTCATGCTGCATTATTCTGTCTACATTTCCAAAGATGCAAAATGCTCTATTCCACCTCGTGATGTCATCTAGTGGTACATTATAACAGAGATGAGAAAATAAAGCAATATGGCCCTTTAATCACTGCAGAGTTGAGCAGAAAGAATATCTTAAATGTAATTGAGATGCATATAGGTATTATAATGCTGCAGGTGTTCACTCTGTGTTGTGCAGCCAAATTGAAATGTATTAGTCCCATTGACTTACATTCAGTGGAGGAGAGCTGGGTCAAATTGCTTGTAGGTGTGAAGGCATTTCATCAAACTGCAGGTAATGTGCTTTAGTCTCTGGAGAATGAGCCGGGCCCTCGCAGCAAATAAAAGGGAAAACTAGTCAAATCAGCAGGCAAGAGATGCTGACACTGCCTTGAAACTGTTTTAAATGAGTTTCAATATGTTTTCATCATTATTATGCAATTTTTCACTGTACTAAACAGAGGTGGGTAATTGCACTCATGAGTAATGTTGCTTCAGAATAATATTACTTAAGTACAGGTACAAAGTAGTGGTCCAAGAAATTACACAAGTAAGAGTAACTGCCTGGATTTAACATGATTTATAATTTGAAATTAATGTAAACTGAAGGACAAAACATTAAATAATGCACAAACTCTTATATTTCCAAAAGATGGACAAAAAATGAGACAAATCATTCTTCAAATCTGAAGAAGTGGTACAAGAAACACAAAAGCTTTATACTGACAATATTAAATGTTTTAAATATTGTTAGTTTAAAGCTTTTGTTACTTGCAAACTTACACACAATGGGAGAAGTCACAAAAGCTTTTACTCAAGTAAGAGTACTGTTACTTCAGTACAAAATATGAAGTAGGAGTAAAAGTATGCACATAGAAAAGTACTCTGAAAAGTAGAAGTTATTTTAAAAGTTCCTCGAGTACATGTACTGATCACCTCACATATATTGTTTTAAATGTGGCATATTTTCTCAGGTGTATCTGTTTGAATACTCCTCTCACATTTGACCTTGTATCTCCAGGCTCCACCTCAGGCTCAGAGCACACACAGAGAGAGAGGTATGAAACCCACTTGAACCTTAAGCAGTTTGTTTGCCATTGCCTCCACCTGGAATGTGCTGAGAGATGAGCTGGTGAAAAGCTGCAGTGGCTGGAACAGTGCACATGTGCAGTCCTGAGCACACACACACCAACAGTATGGGGAATATTATGTCTATCTTTGGATCTACGCTGCTTTCAGTAAGAGCAGAGAAGGGTTGTTAAAAAAAAAGAAAAGAAAGAAAGTCAATACTCAGGTAAATAATCTTTTGAACATCAACTCTTTATCAGATCTTAAAGAACACATATTAAAAAAAGTATTATTTCATGTTAAAAATGTAATTGTATAAAAATGTCTTTCATATTAATTTATGGTACGAGGGGTAGGGTACGAGAATCAAGCATTTTCCTCAGGCTAAAACAGAGCAACAACAGCCCTGGGTACCAACACACTAAGCTGAGTCCTTGACCTGTTCTCCATGAAAAATGCACAATACAGAGTTTTTCAGAGCCTCTCCTTGTACCCTTTATCCCTGACATTTCTTCAGTTACTGGTATTTTATTGCCCCCAAATACCTTCAAAAACATGCACTCTACAAAGGGTACGCTAAGGGGCATTATTATTGTGAGGAGGGTTGCCTCTCCAGAGATCTGACCCACAACTTGGCCATTACCTGCTTGTCTCCATAGATCCCACAGTGCTCTATAGTGTGGAGCATTCCAAGCGAAACAATACCATCCCAGCTAAAACAAGCAGATGGCAGGCGCTCTAAAGGAAAAGTTACATAGTGCACGTTTAATTAAAAAGCAAAACTTTTACTAAAACACAATGAAGGAGAACAGTTACAATTGAACTGAATAGAATCTCATTGTACAAAGGGCAGTTATTGTCAGATCACTGACCCCCATGTCCCTCATTCTAACCCCCTCTCCCCCTTTCTCTTTTTCTCCCTTTTTCTCTCTCCTCCTCCAGCTCCAGAGGATGATAAGCATCTGTTATTGCTCTGCAGGAGTCGTGAGGGCCTGACGCCTCAGCCTGCCTCGCGACTGCCTGACTAGACCTTGTCTAGGCACTTATTTACAGGTCAAAACCTGCAGGCTATGCTCTGTGTTTGTGTCCACAGAGCCTGAGGAAAGGGAGAGCTGCAGAGACAGAGGTGCTGTCAGGACAGGGCTTTGGACTGATTCTGCACAGGTCATGAGCTGTGGCCTATTCTGACCTCTGCTCACAAATCTACTGAAAGAAAACTAGCTTTATTTACATGTAAAATGTGATCATTATCTGATTTCTGGAACTGTCATATATTTAAAATGAATGTAAATGCCAAAATCTGAAGTGGATAATATGATTTACTCCTGATCTTTCACAAACATAACTAAAAGACAAACAGAACTATGGTAAAAGATTGAAACCTGCGATCCAAACACCACTGCTATTTGGTGTACACTTTTTTTTTAAACTACATATGATCATCATTAATCAGATAAGCAGGGATAAGTATGTCTATGAAGATACAAGGAAAGAATTGGTAATAATAATTACTTTACTGTCTGAAGTGATTATATGTCTCTTTTCTTACTATATTTACAGCATTTATCATTTTTTCCCATATTCAAATAGGCCTAACTTTATTGCTGGATATTTAAAAAGTGCGATTTTAAACATGTACTAAACCCAGACCACAAGGCACGGCCCCCGTACAAATGCGTCATGTTTGAAGCCACTATTTGACCAAATTTGTTCAACAAGTTTGGAGAGAGTTCTCTGAGCCAAATAAAGTGTAACAAGACATGAACTTTGAGCCAAGAGAAATATGGGAAAAAAATCCACTCTGCGTAGTGCAAACACGCGGCGCAGGCGAGGTGGGGCGCTAGAGAGACGGCGTAAGAGTCCCGGGACAAGCGTGAGAGGAGGAGGGAGGGAACAGTGTCGAGTTTGTGTGTGAGAGAGGGAGAGGTGTGCAGACGAGGCTAAGTGAGCGAAGCCTGGAGCCGAGCGGCAGAGAGGAGGTGACAGCGGAGAATGGAGAGCGGTCCGGCCGCGCGTCGAGCTTTGACCGCGGCCAGCGAGCACTACTCACCCGGTGTCCCTTTCCTTTACGGAGCCTGTGCGCTATTGAACCGAAACGCGGGGATTTAACTCGGGAGGCAACGGAAAGGAATGGCCGACCCTCTGCGGAGGACTTTACTAGCAAAACTCCGGGGGAAGAAGTCCAAGAAAGGAGCTACAGTCGGCGGTGCTGGTGGTTACGACTCCACGGCTGCGTATGGGGGCCGAGAAGGTAACGCAAAAGTTTTGATAGACTGCGAGCAAGCGTTTCTCTCAAAGCTGGATTGCACGACAGAGAGAATGAGTACTTACGAGAATTGTAGTGTGGAAGGTGCGCTGCTGCAGACAGGGACAGGGGGAGTTGTGTTTGTAGCTACAACGCCGGAGTTGTCCCAAGCGAAGCCGACTCAGGAGGCGAGGAGCGTGGCCGTGCGTAATGACGAGCGCACGGGGGTTTCGCTTCCAAAAGACGTTCAGTTCGGGGTACACGTGCTAACAGAGGGCGACGTGAGGCATCAGGAGTTGAATAAAGTCACTATAGCTTGGGGGAAGCAGTTTGTTTCTAGGCAGTGGAGCGGGGATTCAATAGGGTTTGGGGACAGCTCCAATCCAGTTGTGTGCCAGACAGCGCATTCTAACGCAGGTGTAGGAACAGGGCAAGAGGGGATAAGCAGAATTGGGCACATAGACATTGTACAAAACTCATTGATTTTTGACAGCAACACAACTTTGGACACAAACTCCCACGTTGCCTTGCCTGCCAATCCAGAGGAGCACATCCTAATCCACAACATTGAAAGTTATGATCCAGAGTTTGGACCACCTACTCTACAGAGCCCCACATTTTTCCCCACAGAGCTAGAAATCTGTGACCTCAACATGGCAACTCTGTGTGGCACCGAAAGGTTAGAAAGTGAGGACGATGACTATTATGACAATGAAATTTTGCCTTTTTACGAAACTGTCAAATCGAACTGTGCCTCTGAAAAAGTCAAGGGCAAAGGAGAGGTTAGTGACAGCGCAATGCAGGAGACAGACAGGCTAAGAAACCAGCTACAAGAGGCCTATTACCTCCTTATAAACGCGATGAATGATATTAACATGGACGTCCAGCAAGTGAGTAATGGGGTGACCGAACAGCAGGTCATGTCCTCCTGCAGCAGCCATTCTAGGGACAGTCTTTGCTCGCGGCTATCTGCGAAAAACATGGACAGCGATTCCTGGTCTTCTGGGGGAGAGCAGAGTCCACAACAGGTGTCAGACACAGACTCCCTCCTCCAGTGCGTGAACGAGAATCTCCAGACAAAAAAACGCGAAGGTGATAGTAAAAGCATGGTCGATTTGAACTCCAATCTTAAGGCCATAGAGTTACAACGCTCTGCTAGTGATGGAGCGATCAGGTATCCAGGAGGACCTTTAGTTTGCCGAATACAAAAGGAGGAAGGTAGTAAGGAGAATACAGAGTCGAGAGATAAAGTTACAGCGGGAGTGGGTGAGATTTCAGAAGGGCAGGTTTTTTACGATGCTGCTAGCGGTGACGAATTACCGAGAGAAGCCAATGAGGATGAGACTGTACTACGTGAGAGTAGCGGGTCGATGAATAGTCTAACGGGGTCCTCCGATAGTAATACGGACACTCCTTCGAAATCAGAAACCAAGCAAGAAACGAACTCGAGCCAAATTCAGACTCGTGTAACCAATAAGGGGAACGGTGTCACTGTGAACAAGATGCAAGAGTGGATGCACAAAGGTCGACTCCTGTCTTCGGAGATGAAACAGCGAATCGAAGGATCGTCTCCGCCTTTACCGCGCACCAAAGTTCTGGATAAATCTCAAGCCGGGGTCAAACCGGTCACGCCGTCCAAAAAGGCGAAATCTTCGACAATCAAGTCCCCGAGGCAGCCTCCTTCCTCCTCCTCCTCCTCTGCCTCCGCACAGCCAGGTAGGATGACTTCACAGTGGCCCCTCCAATCCTGTGGACCCACTAAAATCAATCCTCCTTGATTACTACATCCTCCATTCATAGTACCTCTGGTGGTGGTCCGACCCTGCACTGCTCACTGTAGGATGCAAAGCAAGTGGGACTCCTCAGATCTCTTTGCTTTCCTTACCAAAAATGACTTTCTAACCGGTTTGGTGATGGGTTCTCTCCTTTTACACTAATGTTAGGCGCATTTTAATACTTAATCACACATCAAATTCCAGGTTCACTCACTCACGGTGTAGATCAGTAACTACTAACTTCCCTCTTTTTAGATTTTACTGTATTCTTGTGGTGGTGGGTTTGGTGTGCATGTGTTAAAATGTACAAAATGTCTTATGTTTCTGTCGTTACGCTGTTCTCAATGCGGTGTGTACACAAACAATGCGAAACATCTGTGTCATGAAACCATTCACTGCTCCTAAAATAGAAGCACGTAAGGTAGCCAGTGCTTAAATGGACTCCAGATGTAAGTGGTATTCTGACATTTTGCAGAGGATTCTCTTCACGCACAATACTTTCTATTGTTTCTGTTTTTTTGTTATTGCACAACTGCGTCATCTAAAGATAATGATAAGTAAGGGAACGTTATACAAATAAAAACTCACTTTGAAGCAGATTGCACATTACCCGAATGCATTTTCTGTAAACTATAGACATTTCAAAACAGCTATTACAGTTATTTGCTTAAAGCCTCTCTATAGTTTTCTCAATGCAATGTCTCTCAATATGTTTTTATTTCTCTTGCCTCGTTGCCCCAGAAATTCATTGGCTTCCATTACGTGCTGTTAATGTCTATCCCAGATTTGTGCTTAAGACTTCTATACTGTTTTTACAAGCGAAATCACAAAAAATTACACTTAACGGGCCCATTTTACTCTATTTTCTGATCTGTTATAATGCTCTTTCCTTATCACAAACGTACCTAGAATTGCGTTTTGCTTCATTCACACACGTTTAACACGCAAATCCTACATATTTAGGCTGAGTTCTTGTCATGTGGCGCTACAGAAAGTGCTCCACTGTGTTTTTAAACTGCATACACCTTCACTAGAATCAGTTGAAGCTCTGGAATTGACAGTCTGTACTGAACTAAAGGTAAAAAATAGTTGTAAGCTTAAAAAGATATAACGCAAACATGTGTGAATGAAACAAAACACGACTCCAGGTATTTTTTTGAGGAGGTAGCAACATTATAACGTGTCTTAAAACTCACCAGACTCCATTTTGTGTAATAAAAGCCCTTTAATATCCCTGTATTTCTATATCAAACGTGCAGATGTGTATAGTTTAAACTTGCAGTCTCGGTCTTGGCCTTGGAAGCCTCGAATATACACTGACCAGAAGTGTGGCTGGAAACATTGGACATTTTTCATTGTGGTTTGGCCTTTAAAAACTCCATCTCTTTTCGCTGCCTGTAGTAGTTTTGTGTTTGTGGCGTTCTCCTCGCATGCTTCTGACAGAGTAAACAGATGAGCTGCCATGTGTGTAGCTTGTTGTTGACTACAGCTCGAAATAGAACGTGATCTGTGACTGCAGCCCAGTGGAAGGCCTCACAGTCGGGCTTCCAGCGGGACTTTGTTTGGCTCGTGTTGTATCCTCTTCCTTTCTGGCTATTTCAGTCAAGTTTGTGATATTAGCTTCCTTGGTCCTTTTCAATTTCTTTTCCGTTTTGGGTGTTTGTCGTGAACTGCCAGATTTTGGAAACAGATTGCAATACTGTTCAAATCAACATCTTGCAAATAGATTTCTGTTTTCAAATCCAAACTCAGTTCACTGTGCAGAATCTGAAGACTTTAGATGACTGAAATGTGAACTTTTAAACTAGATTTCTATACTAGATACACAGGCATTTCAGGATATTTTAATGTTTGCATATGTAATTGTTTAAAGGGCACATATTACCCTATATTCTTATGTTATAATATTGTTTCCCATCAAAAACACACAAAACTCTGCATATTTAGACTGATTTAGACACTAACCTTGCGATGTCATGTGGTAAAACAAGAAACGCTCCACTTTTTAACACCTTGACTAGTATCATTTGGATAATTTTAACCTTGGAACTACCACCGAACAAAAGGTAAAACGTAGCTAAACATCATCACAAGGTGACATCACAAGGTGGAGGAGAGCAAATAAATAAAGGATTACTCAAACATGAATGAAATAAAACACAACTTCAGGTATGTTTTTGACTAGGTAACAGCATTTTAACATGGTTTAAATCTCACAAGAATCAATTTTGTGCAATATACGACCTTAATATTTTTCGCAATTAGTTGAATAATCATTGGATCCCTTAATATCCTGCAATCCTAATAGTTAGACCATGTCATTTTAATTTTCCAGTTTGAATTTCTTGAAGGTCCCACAGCTGTATCCACTTCTTTTCTCTGCCGATGTGTGTTTAAGAGTATAAAAGTTAGTGGGGGTAGTTGAGGTTGTCATGTCCTCCCCGGTAGTTTGCTCTAGACAGCTCCATGGTAACTCGCATTTTAAGAAGTCTTTGGGTTGAATATTTAGGATGCCATTCCCGTTGTTTAACTTGTTTGCGTTGTGTCACTTAATTCCCCGCCGTGAATGAACAAAATGAAGGGTGATTAAGTATTTATTAAGGTCAAAGCCGGGTTTATCATGCCTCGACGGGCCCCTCGGCACTTCACAAAGAGGTATTTAACGGAAATAAATGGCCTTAAAGCAGCGGCGGTGGTAAACTTAAGTAGTAAGAAAGTTCATCAAAAAATCATTCACAAAGAACAAATAACCGTCATTAATTGGTTTAAATTTAAAGGTTGTGGGTCCGTCACCTTTTTTGTTTCTATGTGGATATACATTAAACAGATCTACCTCATATTCATTAAATTACAGG